>JBBBDQ010000390.1:1790000-1870000 GCA_037127315.1 Ascarosepion bandense
GTTCCGAGTCGATATCCACTGCACCACAACGCACATCCAACTTATTCTTCTTCTTCTATGTGCTCTGTTCCTTCAGAACGTAGGCGATCATTGCTTTCCACGTCTCCCTATGTCTGGTGGTTCTTAGTAAGTCTTCTACTGTTACACCATGCAACCCTAATCTACCTGATTAGGTCCTTCAAATATGTTATCTGCTGCTTTCCTCTGTCTCTTTTTCCCTCTATCTGGCCTGTTAGTATCAGGTTCTCCAAGCCCTCCTTCCTCGTTGTATGTCCCATAAACTTCAGCTGTCTCTTCCTGATGCTCAGTATTAATTTTCTTTTTGTTTCCATCATTTCTAGGACCTCATCATTGCTCACATGCTCGATTGGTGATGTCAATTCGCCTTCGGATTTCTGTGTCGCACTTGCCGTCTTCTGTTATAACGCTTACCAGGTATTTAAACTTTTGTAAATGCTTGATTCTAGTATCCGCGACTTGTATTTGGTATATTGGGCTGCCCTTTCTACTGACGACCATGCAATCGTTTTTTCTTTGTTTTTGTTTTTTTTGTAGATTATTTGTAGTCCTTTTTTTGTCACTCTCTTCAGCTACCTTCTGTAGGAGGTCGTGTATTTTCCTTTCTGTATTTGCTATCAGCACTGTATCATCTGCGTAATTAGGTTGTTTACATTGTAAATTAGGTTGTGTCCTCAGATGACAAATACAGGCATAACTTCTAGGTTCTCAAAATATACTTGCTGTACAAGTTGAACAGATGAGGTGAAAAGACAGATCCTTGTCTTACGCCCCTTTCTATCTTTGTATATCTGCTAAATTTATTACCTGTCCGTATACAAGCGGTTTGCTGCCAGTAAAGATTTATGATTAATTTTAAGTCTTTCCCAAATATGTCAAAGCTGCTGAGCATCTCCATCAATTCTTTGTGGCGTATTTTGTCAAACGCCTTCGCATAATCCATAAAGTACAGGTATATGTCCTTCTTCGTTTGTATTGCCCTTTCAGAGAGCATCCTTATCATAAATATAGCAAAGCTCATCAGAACAATTACCATAAACTTATTTATAGAAAAAGGACAAGGAAGCTATGTTAGGGCAGTAAAATTTTATATTGTATAATTTCATCAGCAGTAAAACTGTACTTTACAGCATTCAAGTTATAAAAGAAAAATCGTATTTGCAAGCCGAATTCGAATCCTGCTGTAACGTGCGTTTTCATTGAAACTTGGTGTCTCTATTCAAATGCGGTTTTATACTACAAATAACGTTTTAGTTTACAATTATATATATACACTTTTGCTAAGAAATTAATGGGTTAAGTTTTAATCCAAACATCAGTTTAGTGCTATACGTAATACGCTTGGACAATTATGTCTCGAAAGAGACACGACTAATTAAGAAGAACATTTTCCTGCAATAGATTGTCATTACTTTCTACTGTAGACTTGTTGCCAACCCAAGCTATAGAACCAATTTATCCTGCTATTTAATCCTTAGTTGGAGAGAGAAAAGACAGATTAACACCTTTCCCAAGGGTATTTGCACACAAGTGAATGCAACATATTCAACTAGAATTCGAACTCAGCTATCCGATTTCCTGTTCCGAGTCTATATCTAATGCACCAGAACACACATCCAAAGGTACACATCATTAATGTTCCTACTTTGAAAATTTTCCATTTCGATCAATCGATTTTCTGTTTTACCAATCAGTTATGTTTATAACTGTAAATAAAAAATCAATTCTTAATGCCTTTCCTTTCACCTTATGGAATCTCAGATATATCGATTTTAAATTTCAATATCTGTGCATTTTCGGGATGTAACAACCTGGATATCCGAACGTTCGTTGGATAATGAAATATGCATTCGGGCATCCAAACAAATATTAAGATAGGAAAACATTGTTAGAAATAAGAAAAAAGTGCGTATTTGCTATGTCATATTGGTTATCCTCTACGCTAGCGAACGCTGGACAATTTACTTCCAGATTAGATGGGACTTGAAGCCAGGGAGACACTGTTCTACAGATGGAAGCCTTAATGAAAATGGCAACGAAATGGACACTTACAATCAAAAAGTATTGACATTTCTGAGAAACATGGGAAAGGAGCAATTGAAGAATTTAACAAAAACAGAATGTATTGATGAGAGACAGAGGCAGAGATAAAAAGCATAGGAACGACCTTTACGATTATATGGGCGATAAAGCAGGGAGTGAGAGTGATGATAAAATGAGTTATATTACGGAGAGCCATACAGTGCAGGAATCTGTAGAAATCCATGACGACCCACGTCCTCAAATCAAAATAAAATGATATTGATTCATTATACAAGGAATTTTATAAATATTTATTTGCCAAATAATATAAAATATGTAATTTTGAATTTCAGTGTCGTCTTTTTCGTTTTATCATAAAACTCTTCTTCGATATTTTGGTAATTCCAGTTGGAATTCGCACTTTGGTTTTATTCTTTCGCTAACAACCAGGAATTCTGTCTTCTTGCGGTCGATGTTTATTTCTTTTTTGTGCTTTTTTAAATACATTCTTTAGGTGATTTTGTAGTTTTCTTTCTTTCTTTACTATCAACACTGTAGCATCTGCATATCTTGTGTTGTTAAGGTTGTTGTCGCCATTAATGCATCCTGATAACACATCTATTTCTATCAGACTCATCTTACTGTATAGTTCAAATAATTCAGGTGAGAAGGCATATCCCTGTAATACACCCTTTTCTATTTTCGTATATTTGCAGAGGTCATTACAGAATGTAATATGTAAGAAAAAAAAACAAATGCAAAAGGCGTGTATCTGTATTCTATAGATTACGCAAAGGCGTTTGATAAGTACGCAACGAAGATCTGTTTGATCTGTTTAAGAATCCTGTCAGTTTTGGGAAGGATTATTATAAAACTCACGAACCTATACTAACAGTAAACAGCCTTTATACAAATAAAAAAATTAACTCAGATATACTATCATGGAGGCATCACCCATTACAACGGATTGAACTATTCTTACAACTACATATACTTCCCCTCACAAGAGTAGTCAGTGTAAGAGATCCGCAGGAGATCAGCATAAGCAGATCAGCGGAGAGCAATAGGGAGAGATAGCCAAGACTGCTACCAAACGACTATTGCGAGTCCCAGTTATAGTATTACTTCCTAACCCGTATTGTTCTACTAAGAGAGTTTCAAGTATTTGTATTTTGCAGTGTTTAATATATATATCGTTATTTCCTATTTTGGTTGTTGTTATATTATTTCTTGTTGGACTTCTTAATCGGGTCCATGACATAGAAAATGATGTGAGGCAGATATTTTCATGAATAGAGCGCGCTACAGAAACACAAAAATATCAAAGTTCTTTTTTACAATGTCTTTGAGAAACTCGAACTATACCTTTCTGCATTTTCGTTCGTTTCTGCAGCGCGTTTTTCTTAATCAGAATTCCGATGTTTTGTTATATTGCTAATAGACTGATTGACTGATGGCGTTCTCATTCGTTTGCACCTGGTTTCTTAGGCAGTATTATTGTCATGGTGGCATCACCTATTAGAACGGCTTGAACTCTTCCTACAACTACATATACTTTCCCTCACAAGAGGTAGCAGACAGATATGAGTGAGAGATCTGCAGGAAATCAGCGTAAGCAGATCAGCTGAGAACGATAGGCAGATATATCCAGAACTGCTACTGTACGACTATTGCGAGTCCCAGTTAGAGTATTACTAGGTAACCCGTATTTATTGTTCTACTAACAGAGTTCCACGTATTTCTATTTTGCTGAGTTTGTTATATATATATATATATATATATATATATATATATATATATATATAAACTATTAAAAGTTGTAAGTTAAAAATGTTTTTTGACACTATTTATTTCTATTATTATATATATATTTCATATTTCAGACGGCCTCAGTCTTTCATCAGAAACACATGGTTTTAAACTAGATGCGTACGTCGCGAGATGCGTACGTCGCGAGATTCGTACGTCGCGAGATGCGTACGTCGCGTGATGTAGAAAGCAATAGATTTTTGAATATTTTTAAGCGTAAACCTAACTATAATAATACTTGTAAATGTTGAAATATCAAATATATATATATATATATATATATATATATATATATATAATAGAAATAAATACTGTCAAAAAAACATTTTTAACTTACAACTTTTTAGTAGATTTTCTACACATAGTAAGATAGTATACGTGGATTATCATTATGCCATATTTTCTACACATATTAAGATAGTATACGTGGATTATCATTATGCCATATATATATATATATATATATATATATGGCATAATGATAATATATATATATATATATATATATATATATCGTCATTTTCTATTCTGGTGTTTGTATTATTTCTTGCTGGACTCTTAACCGGGGCCACGTCAACTATAAAAATTTATCTACTCAAGTCTTCCTGTATATCTATAACATTCTTGATTTCCATTAATCTAACCAATATTTCGTAAAAGAAAATACAGACTTACAGAAATTATAACTAATTCCATCATACATTTGTTTGCCAAATCACCTCCAATTTCATCCCAACACAGTAAACATATTTTTGTTTCTGAAGAATTCATATAGCCAAAAATATACTCTTAGACTTTTATGTTTTTAAATAATTAAATTCAATATGCACAAAAAGTTTTCACGAGTGTAAAAGTCGTTACATGTAAATAAATAGTCAAATTTAAATCGTTGAATAAAACATTAAATGATGACATGACTGTTGTCCTGGTGGAACTCATGCTATCAGATTATCGACAAGATAACAGATGAAAAATAAAAGGCCTTTGCCAAAAATAAAAATACAATATGCACCAAGAAATAAATAAAAACGAACAATGCTGGAGCCGAATTCAAGTCTTTTGAAACATCAAACAGACCAGCATTTAAAATGGCACTAACACAGCAGTATTATAAAAAAAAATCAATGATTGTTGATAGAGAGTGATAGCGTTTTAAAAAGAAGAAAAAGTAAAGGTACTTGAAAAACGATTTGACTTCTGTTCAAAAGAAGAATAAAAAAAAAGAGAGAAATGAACCCGTGGCTCGTACTGACGAATTTGTCATTCGTGTCTGTTGCGTCATGATGTGAGTCAAATGTTGAAGCAACAATCAGCGAGCGAAAAGACAAAGAAGCCGAAATGTAGAAAAGATAACGCTTGCTGTGTTTAATGTTTCGGCACTTGACAGCTTTGAAGGCAGCTGCCCGATCCTCTAAGAATAGTTAATGATTTAAGCAACGTTTTCTCTTTCTTTTTTCTTCTATTTTTTTACAAATTTTTTTTTCTTTTGTATTTAGCAAATGAACGAAATTTTTGGTCAGAGGCGACATTAGAAAATACGGTATAGCATATTTCTCGTAACAGCTTACAACTGTCGTTAAACAAAGCTTGGACACTTGTATGGAAAATCGATCAATGAGTAATGGCTCAATTTCTTTTTCGGCAAATCTTCTGAAAGTTTATCGATATTCCATGACTACTGCCAACTGATTGAAGTTTTGAAATATTGAGCAACGCATCGCATTTTATAGTTATTGTTGAGATGACAACTAACGATTTTCGATGTGGACAAAATACAATAAAAATATAAGTTATTTTCTGTAAAGATAAAATATACCTTTACAAAAACTGCCGCATATACAAGAAGTTTAAAAATTAGTGTCATACTTGCTGATTCTGGAAATCTGCCTTAGCAAGCCTCTGAGAGATTTCATAGTTGCTCGCAAAATTTGTATGATATTATTTCATTAAAAGAATATTTTTCTATTGAAATTAATTTTTAAAATATAAATTACAATTATGTTTTATTCAAGTAGTCACCGTTATCTTCAATGGATCGTTGTCATTTACGAGGTAGCTCGTCGATAACTTTTGAGTAACATTTATGTTGATGGGAAAATTTATCGACGAACCCTTAAATTTGGTTTTTCTTTGAGAAACATTTCCTTATTAGACCGTTTTTCACAATAGAAAAGGCAATAATCAATTAGTGCAAGATCTGGTGAATATGACAGGTGGCTTAGAACAGTAAAACCGAGTTCTGAAAGTTTCCTGTATTTTTCTTGCTGCACCCGGCATTACCATGAAGATCAACATTTGTCCTTTAATCTACTGTGTAAGCTGTTATTTTCGTGCATAAACGAAGGTATGTCAGTGTATTTAAATTTAGAAACTTCTATATGTAGTTAGGACGGTAAATTCATCGTTAAAATGTGTATGGATAGCTATTTGAAGGCTATCACAATGCGTTTAGTATAATAAAGGAAGGTAAGGAAGGTGTTGGGTATTACCTATTTATTATTATTAACATTTTGAGATCAGAATATCATCTTCAGAATGATAGGAGAGCTTGATTTCTATCATTCTGAAGATGAGATTCGGATCTCGAAATATTAATAAATAAGAAATAGGTAATAGCCCACAGCTTCTTTAACTTCCTTTATAATACTAAACGCATTGTGATAGCCTTCAAATACCTACCCGCACAACTTATATACACAATGCTTCTAGTAAATTACAAAACTCTCGCATCATTGAAATGTTTTCCCAAAATTGAAAATTACTGATGACTCAGCTATATATAATTAACTGCTAAGTTAAGGAAAAGAAAAAAAGTTTGTTAATAGGTAAAGCGTCACGTTTAATCAAACTAAAATATGTTTTGCCAAACCCGACAGAATATCCATTTTGTTTAACAGCAAGTCGTTTTTTTCTCTTCGTTAAGAACGTGCAGACTCCAAGCATTCAGCAACCTGACATTCTATACCTATTCTTATTTTTGGCATAGTGTAGATTTTAATGTGTTAACATCATTGCTAATTCCCTAGACTCTTGCCGGGGATTGCTTTTTAGAAATGACTTTGCAGCTTTATCTTAATAACCCGATAGACGTTTGGCTTCATCGACCAACACTTTGCAAACAATTTTATACTTACTGATCAATATTAACCTTCAGTCACATTTTCAAGATTTTTTCACAGTAATATTCCCTTGCTTAAACATGTAGAATCACTTCTACATGCATGTACATACTTATATACATATCGCCATGTACGCACGTATACACACATATGCCCACATACTCTTACATTAGTATCGCACGTGAATCCTCTTTTTTCCCGCGTTTCATTCAGAAATATATAAGCTGATGTTCACACGTGCTTAGACCAGTTGGATCCTGCTTTTCGGAGCTAACAGTCCGAATGCCGTTAGTTCCTTTTCAATTCACATACTGCGCTAATTGCGTTCAGCAATTAGTTAAACCAAAAATGTTTCTCTCTCTCTTACAAGCATACTTCACTACATGTTTAGTTATCGTCAATTACTGATAAGTACAAACATTATATTTCCTTTTTTCAGGAACTCTTCCATTATGAACATTGATACAATTTCTTCAACATCCAAGAGAGAACCTTCTACACTATATCTTGCATTCACAAATTAATCAATCCTGTAACTATGTTTAATACAGTGTTGTTATTTTTGTTATATTGTGCTCTGAGTTATTTTTCTTATCAATATAGTGGATTGGACAACCAGTCTACTTTATAATGGTGACTCCACTTTCAAGTTGCTACCACGACATTCGAGCTACAACAAATGGTAACCACGTTGTCCAGTCCACAACAAACAGCCATAACATTCATTCAGTTAATCGTCATACGTGATACGCGCGTTGGCGATCATGTCTCTTTCGAAACATCACTGACTAGGCAGCAAACTTTCCCGCAGTATTATATTATTTATTTCTGCAGTAGACTGGTTGCCAATCAAGGTTATAGAACCTAACCTGCTCTACTATTCAACCCATAACTGGAAAGAGAAGAGAGAGATAAATGCTTTTGCCAATGATAATTGTGCGTAAGTAAATAAAACGAATTCGACTGGAATTCGAACTCAGCTCTCCTAGTTCTAATTCCGAGCCGATATTCTTTACACCACAACACACATGCTCAACCCATAACATTATGTAACGTAAATTCACTTTCACAACTTCCGTTAGACGCATTTCAGAAGCTAAACAGAATACTGAAATCCAGAAAAAAACTCATTAGAAACAAAGAAAAGAGTGCTGGATTGCTATATGATATCTGTCCTTCTGTATGGAAGTGAATGCTGGTCGATCTCATCAAAGATGAAGGAGAGGCTCAAGGCAGCGGAAATGTGGTTTTACTGAAGGATGCTGAGGATACCATGGACGGAGCATGAGGTGCTGGGAAGTATCCAAACGAGTTGAAAATTGATACTAAATATCAGGAAAAGACAAATAATTTTCCTGGGACATGTAATGAGGAAAGAGGGCCTGGAGAACTTAATGCTCACAGGTGGGATAAATAGAAGGAAAAATGGGAAAAAGCAGCGCGAGATGTACCTGTAAGGTCTGAGCAAATGTTTGGAATAGCGGGGATTAGAAGAGATACCAAGAGAAAAAATATTGAGAGTTGATAGCGCCAAGTAGTAGTCTATGATCGCCTACGTTCTAAAAGAACACGGGACATGAAGAAGAATTTATTCTTGGAATTCGCAAAGGAAGATCTAATGAGAACATTTCAGAGTGTTTTTCTGTCAACCTGAGGACAGTCCAGAGGATTTGGAAAAAAAACTAGATTAGTTAATGGTGATTATGTGTTTAGAGAGATCACTATTGATAGCGACCTTATGCTTCCAGTCATCTTCCCACTGGGTGTCAGACTCAGCACGGGGGTCTATGTCAATGTATTTCTGGATCAAGAGAGTGATTCTATGTCTGGCAACAGGACTCCGCACCCTGTCACACAAGCAGTCGTACTTAATCCTGGCTGTCAGAAAATTTCTACAACAATATCATCTCTTACATCAGGCCACATAACTTCCCAAACTGCAACCTCCTTGATTGTCAGTCAGGAGCAGGGAGTGGTTGAGCGAGAGACTAATAAACGCCTTGTAACACCTGTTGTTGTGCAGTGGATATCGACTCGGAACGACAAATCGGGGTGCCGAGTTCGAATTCCATTGAATTCCTTGCATTCATTTACGCGCAAATACACTTGGGAAAGGTATTAATCCGTCTCTTCCCTCCAGTTATGGGTTAAATAACAAGGGTAGGACTTGGGACCCTTAAAATCAAATTGAAAATAAATAAGAACAGATTGGGTTCTATAGCCTTGGTAGCCAACCAGTCTACCACACAAAGCAATGACAATCTACTGCGGGATAATCTTTTGCCCAATCAGTCATGTCTCTTGCCAGACATGATCACCCAAGAGTATATCAGGTATGGCACTTAACTGACTAATACTGACCAGAAGAGTCGCAGAACATTCTGAAGTTCTCTGGAGGGCGTGGTTGAAGTCAATTTCGAGTTTATTGAATAGATCTACTCTTTAGTTTTCAAGATATTTTTGTGTAATTTTAGAATATATTTTTTTTGAAATGAGATATCAGTGTTATTTTCGTTTTTTGCTTAATTAAGACGATGATTAAATTCATCCATTACACTCTGTATTTACCATTCTGAAAATGTTTTAAAATGAACCCACAACAAAGGTAATTTATTTGCTTTTGTTCTCAACGAATTTGGCCCAGCAATGAAAGAAACAGTGTATTGAAACTTTCATCTATTCTAAAAACCGAAAACCCAGTATTTGTTTTATTAACTATCAACATTATTTCTGCCAATTAAAACAATATTTCGCTTCTTGTCATTAACGACAAATATAGTTCGTCTCAAGTTTATGCAGTCGTAGTAATTTGAGTCATTCCATTAGTGCAAACAGATTTCAAAGTAAGCGTTTACGGTATTTTCTTTTAAGTTTGTCAGAGGAGATGTTTTCCTACTTTTTACCAATATATTTGTATTTTAATCGTTTCATAAGACAAACTACTTTCCTTTCTTCTTTTCAAATATTTCTGAAGTGCATCATTACAGTATGTAAAACGGACATTGAAGTGACAAATATATTTTCAAAAAATTGTTGCATAACTGAATCTAGTAAAGCAACCGAAAACCATCACAAAAGAATTGAAACTGTCTTATAATTTGAACATTGTAACATAATGAATTTCGTAGTATTTCAAAAGATGTCCAAAAAATATCATCTTGATTTCCTGTCAAATAAAGCTTCAAATATTTAAACGTAACATCAACCGCCACTTTCTGTCTTCTTTATTTTTTTCTTTTATTATCCACTCTCTGTGGTGCAGGCTGCCCATTCTGGTGCAATGGATATCAACTCAGAACAACAAATTCGAATTCCACTTGAATTCACTTACGCACAAATACCCTTCGGAAATGTATTAATCAGTCTCTTCCCTACCGCTAGAAGCAAAGGCAAACTACTGCGGGATAATCTTCTGCCTAGTCAGTCATATCTCTTTCGAGACATGATCATCCAAAGCGTGTATCACGTATAACACTTAATTAACTCTCTACTCAAGAAATTGTTCACGGTTTATTACATGGTTATACTTTGCGTCTTAGGGGCTTTATCTTCTTTTTGTGGTAAAAAGATTAAAGAAAAACGTATGAAACTGAATATTATATGTGAAATAAAAATAAAACTTTTGAATATTACCAAAAGTATTATTCCTCTGTGTCTCATTTTTCAGTACTTTATTTTATATATTTATATTCTTTTTTAAATAGTTTTGTAGAAGCTAAATTCATTATGATTAATTTAGACAAATATATTCTCTCTTTTTCTGATCAATAATTAATAATAATTGATTCCTATTATTAAGAATAGTCGTTCATTATTTAAAAAAAATAAAATATGCTTACTCAGTGTAGCTTAGATAGGGTTGATGCTTGCTACCCCAGAATCCCCGACCGGGTATGGAGTAGCCCGATTAAAGACGCCGGGTATTGCTCAGTAACCCTTGTTGATTTATCAAAATGTTTGATTTTTTATCTTCACTTATATACTTTACAAATTAAACTTTACACAATTTATTATTTAAGGATGAAAAATTGTCGCGAATTTTGACGTTATTCTGGGAATTTTTTTTTTGTCCAAATCCATGAATTTGATTTGCTCATGCTATGTGCGTTGTGGTGCAATGGTATCGACTCGTAACGACAACTCGGAGAGCAGTGTTCGAATTCCAATTGAATTCCTTGCACACAAATACCCTTGGGAAATGTATTAATCCGTCTCTTCCCTCCAGTTATGGGTTAAATAACAGGACAAATTGGGTTCTATAGCCTTGACTACCAGTCTACTGCGAAAATCAAAGGCAAACTACTGCGAGATAATCTTCTGCTTAGTCAGTTATGTCTCTTTCGAGACATGATCGTCAACGGGTGTATCACGTATAGTACCTGACTAAAAAAAAAGCTCGAAAATATAACTTTATATAAAATTCACTATATTTTATCCATAATTGTCGGGACCCGGTTAAGAAGTTCAGGAAGAAATAATATAACAACAACCAAAATAGGAAATAAGAATATATATTATAAACACAGAAAAATACAAATACTTGCAACTGTGTTAGTACGGGTTAGGTAGTTATACTAGAACTGGGACTCGCAATGATCGTACGGTAGCAGTCTTGGCTATCTCTGCCTATCGCTCTTTGCTTATCTGCTTATGCTGATCTCCTGCAGATCTCTCACTCTCAGATCACATTATTTATTGTACAAAAAATACAAATAGGGCACAAGGCCAAAAATGAGGATGGGGGAGACTGGTCATCATCTGTCCTAGTTTAACTTAGCTATTCACTTTCGTTGACCCTGACACACTTATAATAAACCTGTCACCATTATACCACATTTTTACTTACCTTTATTACCACGTCCACCATAATACCTCTGCTGCTCTATGAAATCCTACTTAACTCCCATATGTACAATTTTCAGTGGAGGGCATGGGCAGATAACAACTTTTTAAAAAATCCCCAATGATTTTATACAATGAAAGTACGTTATTTACAAGAAACCAAACAAAATTGTATTAGTAATAAAAGCCCCCCACTACTCTAATATTGTGACAGCAAAATCACTTCCCCGGACGAAATATAATGCGTGGCTTTAGAAATATAATAATATCACTTATCCGATCAGCAATCCACTCTCCGATCACTGCCTCCAACTCTTGTGAGGGGAAGTTTATGTAGTTATAGGAAGAGTTCAATCCGTTTTAATGGGTGATGTCACCATGACACTAATATTTATGCATGCCACACTTTTGTACGCGTACCAAAGAAATTTATTTAAAAAAATAAATAGCATTTTCTGGTGTAGAACAATATACTAGATTACTGCAAATATAACTCATACCGTTTAAAACTGTCAGCTTTACTGTTGCTTAACACTGGCAAATTTGTAATTATAACGGTTATATTTTCATGTCTATTTCATATAACGTTGGAATGATACTTTTCCAGAAAGAAAATTCATATGTCAATTAGATGAAAGTTTCAGGGTCAAATGTTCAGTGCTTAAAAGAAATTTTAGGTGATAACTACGCATCTGATTATGGAAAAACTGACCCTTTCTTTACATTTATCGCTAATAAGGCAAAATAGATTTTTAGGGACATTTGTTTGTATCGACTTTTGACCTGATGGTTGTGTGAGGAATCTGCCCCAAAATTTTGTAAATGCATTTTTGTACGAATAATTTTGGTCTCAAATGAAATAAATTTTAAGTAATTGTCATGGATCGGGTTAAGAAGTCCAGCAAGAAACTAATATAGCAACAACCAAAATAGGAAATAAGAATATATATTATGAACACAGCAAAATACAAATACTTGGAACTCTGTTAGTAAAACGAATAAATATGGGTTAGATAGTAATACAGCAACGTGATAGGCTGTAATCTATTTGTATTTGTAGTAGAAATAATTTGTAAAAAAGATTAGAAAGAATTAAATTCATATCTTTTAAGGTTTTAATGACTTTTTTTTTTAAGTTTCCGCATGTCCTCCATCATTAGCTATACAAAAAGTAATACGATTTTGCAGTTCATATTTTTTTATTTATCTAAAAAATGTTTCAAATTTTGTGGTAAAGAATTATTCAATAACCATACTTAAAAGTAAGTACATTAACCTTTTTAACAATTTTTACGTATTATTTCTATCACAAATGCAAATAAGGTTCTATTTTTTTAAGTGCACACGGACTTTATGGACACCCTGTATAATCGTTTTTATGCCTGTAGTATAGTATTGAATAAAGTATGTATTAGCGAACATCATTTCTTGCCTTCCAACAAAATATTGTATTATTTGTACTTGTTTACTAAGACAAGAAAAACATTAATAGAATGAAAACTCTCCTTTCTCAGCTAATTATTAGGTCAACTATGATGAGCAGAAATTAATGCATAGAAAGAACTCAATGCAAGTTTCCAGTAAAATTTTAATCTCTTTTTGCAAAACGAAAAAAAGATTAAATTTAAACGATGCAATCGCCATTACAGCTCATTTTCGTAACGCCGAATACCAAGAAAACATTTCAGACTTTACACTAAGTTAAACTTTTCAATTCTGAATTTGATTGGATGGCTTTGTTTTTATGTCTTATTTTTACCATATTTAGCTTTCTTTTTGTTTGCTTGCGGGTATGTGAAGGTTTTCTAGAGAACAAAACTGAGATACTTTTATTTCGATACTGAATAGACATAAACCTTTTTTTTACTATTAGGTATATAACAAAATAAAATAAAATATATTTATTCTTAATTGTTATGGCCGTGTGTTTTGTCAGGTGTAATCTAAAACTTAAATTGATTAAGATGGAAGTATTGTATCCATAGAACCAGACAGACATAAATTGTAATTTTAAATACTTCATATACGAAGCACACTTCATATCACTATTATCAATTAGACACTGATACCAGTCACATTGAACGGTTATACTGGTAATGAAGATTCATTCTCTGGATGTCTTATCTCTCAGTTTCATTCCAAACCTGAAATGGAATCTAAACTTATTTACAAATGGAACTATGTCTGTGTGTGTACATGTGTGTGTGTCTGTGTATGTGTGTGTCCGTTACCTATAGACTCCGAAACGGCTGAAACGATTTTCTTGAAAATTTACACAGTTGTACTATAAACGTCTGCGAGTGTTCTTAGCTAGGTTTTGTGTCGAGGTACCCCTATAAATATCGAAAATCGATAATCGAAAAAATCGAGTCATAGAAGGGGTGGTCTGATTTTAATTTAAATTTGATACTCTCATAGACAAAGACATAAGAAACGATATTCAGAAGTTTCAAGGTTGTAGTTCTTACAATAGTGCAGAAAATCGATAATATATATATATATATATATATATATATATATATAAACCAATATGTTTCTGTGTGTGTCTGTTTATCTGTCTGTATTTTTATCCGATTCTCACTAAACTTTACAAAAAATATTCTTTAGTCTGAGTCTGAGCTCCAGGACCATGGATTAGTTTTAAAGCTTTCATTACACCCGAGCAACACCGGGCTATACTGCTGGTCAGATATAAAATCCATCGTGGAAGATTCCCGGTTCTTTCTTCCATCATAGAGTGCTTGCCAGCTTTTGACATGTTTTATCATTACAGAACTTTGATTAGATGAAAAATGGAGTAATGCTGCTCACGGCTCAGTTTCTCTATGTTGTGGATTCCGGGAATGGGAACCGCACAAAATTAAAGGAACAACAACCAGAATTTGAGATAGAAAAATAAGTATATTAAAGGTAAAGATACAAATTTGAACGAGGTTAGTACTCCAGGAATACGGTTAGTACGAAGTATATATACAAGTCTCTGAAGTGAAGCCGTAGTAGGATTAGTTTGTTCATGTCGGAAGCTGACGGGTGCTGTGCAATAATCCTCTGCTGAGTGAAGCTCAGCGCTACTCTGAACTACTAATGTAGTATTCTCAGTGAAACCTCGGCATCTTTCGGTATCTGTCGGCATCTGACTGATCTGTCGTATTTCTCTATGGCAGGCGTATATGTATACTTTAGACGAGTCTATTATCATGGAAAAAGGGGAGACCCCACAACACTATCCATGATAGAGTGGACGATTTTTTGTGGACAAGGACATTCTCTATTCTGCAACTCAAATATGCAACATCTGAAGCCTATTGCTATTTCCATGCCAAAGTTTCAGATGAGCATTATATTTTACTTTCAAGACTTGAGATCGGCTACTGAGTCGAATTATCCTTATTTCCTCCGTATTCCCAATGCAAGAAGAAAATACTACCCACTGCTTTTTTCCAAGAACTGCTACTTTATAGATCAGACACTCGCAATAATGCTTGCGTGAAGACAAAAAATTAACTTCTACAAGTTAAGGATTGATCGTTATATACCCTCCTTCTCTTAGCTCCTGTCTTTTTATTTCTTCAAGAATTAGACTCATAACAGCTGGAACTTTCAAGTTTAGCACATTAACCACTACTCTAGAGCATGTAATATATATATATATATATATATATATATATATATATATATATATATATATATATATGTAATATTAACTATAGGAACAACAATACCAATAGTAACCGAACTAACTCTGCCAAAACTAGTATTAATTAAGCTATAATTTAAATCGTCTTCTAGAACCTCGGAGGGAAAAGAAGGGGAAGTAAAAAAAGAACAAACGAAATACATGAACAAAAAGTCAAGCACTCGTAAGAAAGAAAAAAACCTAAGACGAAAACCGTAACACTAAAGAGCTCAATACGACAGTACAGCGCTCAGATTTTATATATATATATATGCAGTATTATTGAATGTATCATGCTTTTTTTGAGCACTGATAATTCACTTACTTTGCTGAAAACTGATTATACGGTGCTTAACCTAACTCACCAGAAGTTAGAAAAAACTTGCCAACCGTCTTAGCATTTCTCTAAGGTACTGTAGCTGTATCTCCCATGAATTATATATTTATATCCCATGACTTTTACAAACTTATATCCCATGATTTTTACATATTTATTTTTAAGTGTGTTAAGTAGCAATGAATATTTCGCTTCCGCTATAATTGTAAGTATACTGAATCTAATATAGCCATAATGAGGAAAGATGGGAAATGATATAAAATGATATTTATAAAAATAAGTAGGCACATTTCTGCGCTAATCTAAACTTATTTGTAAATGGAACTTTGTCTGTGTGTGTGTGTCTGTGTGTATGTCCGTTACCTATAGACTCCGAAACGGCTGAACCTATTTTCTTGAACATTTACACAGTTGTACTATAAGCCTCTGCGAGTGTTCTTAGCTAGGTTTTGTGTCGAGGTACCTCGATAAATATCGAAAATCGATAATTAAAAAAATCGGATTATAGAAGGAATGGTCAGATTTTAATCAAATTTGATACACTCATAGACAAAGACATAAGAAACGATATTCAGAAGTTTCAAGGTTGCAGTTCTTACAATAGTGCAGAAAATCAATAACGTATATAAAAGGCAAGATGTTTGTGTGTGTGTGTCTGTTTATCTGCCGGTATGTCTGTATTTTTTCAGCCCTTTTATTTTAGTTTTTGCTTCGTGTTTGGCTCTAAGTAGGTATAATTGTAGTTCTTAGTCTCAGCCATGATACCATTTACTCAGAGGACTTATTTAGCCTTCAAAATTCAGTTTACGACGAAAAAAAACTAATTTGATATCGATACCAGGAAATCAAAATTTGACTTACATGCATTCATTTTCCTTTGAGTCTACGGTTTTGATTTAACTGGAAACAACTATTACTTTTTAGTCTTTCGTGCCAACGTCCAAAGGACCATGGATCTTTTTAAAGCTTTCATTACACCCGAGTAACGCCGGGCTATACTGCTAGTATTGAAATATATAAAAATAAAAGCTTGCAGAAAGTTGAATGGTCAATGAGATATTATTAGATCAGCAAAAGTGAAAATCTGCCCGATCCTTGATAGTAATCCTTCTTAGATATAACATATTTTGCTCTCCACTGATCGTCGTAAAATAAATATAAACAAGAAAGCTATTGATTTGAAGATTAGATTAACCTCATTGACTACATTTCCTCATACTTTATCCTGGGAATGAGACAAAATATGTCATGCCCTACAAGTGAACATGACAATTAATCTCCTAGTTATCACTATTTGTATAGAAGGTTTGTTGAAAGGACTCGTGCGAATAGTTCAACCGTAAACATTCTCAGACAGATTACGGCGCTTTCACCGGTTGCAAACGTCAAGAAAATGACGACATTTTCTCTCCCTTTCCTAATCATTTTTCTTGCACTGAAGAATTTTGTCCTATCTCAGTGACTCAATTTAATATATTTGTCAAAGGTTTTCGTTTAAGAAATTGTTATCTATGTGGAAGAAATTAATTTAACTTGTAATTCATTCATATTATTACCAGGAGACAGATATAACTATTATTTAATTCATCTTTACTTTTCGAAATGAGTTATGAATATAACTATATTATATGTTCTTAATTTTCATTAGTGACCTTCTGATGACATCAGTTCATAACTTAATATCTATGTTGACGACAACCTTTTACCCCTGTTTCAATAGTAAGTCTGATAGCTTCGATAAGATCAAAATGGCAGCTGATCTGAAAATTGGCCTACAGTCTGTTGTTAACTGGGGCAAGTAATGATATGTTAATTTTAAAGTTTCTACAACAAAGCTGCTGTCTATTAATCAGAGAAATCACTTTTTGCCTTCCATGGTATGGTTGATGCTAACCTCCATGAGAGTCATTCGTTGTGTATGTGCGTTGTGGTGCAGTGGATATTGGCTCGGAACGAGAAATCTGGGATCCGAGTTCAAATTCCAGTTGAATTCTTTGCATTCTCTTACAAACAAATACCCTTCAGAAATGTATTAATCCTTGTCTTCCCTCAAGTTATGAGTTAAATAACAGGACAGGTTGGGTTCTATAGCCTTGGCTGGCAGCCAGTTTACCATAGAAAGTAATGGCAACCTAATGCAGGATAATCTTCTGCCCAGTTAGTCGTGTCTCTTTCGAGAAATGATTGCCTAAGCGTGTATCACGTATGGCACTTAACTGACTGAATGAATATTATAGTTGGAGTCATGATTAAGGCTTCTACTGGTCATAAAGTGAGGGTTCAGTTTATTATTGTTATGAAGTAATAAACTGATCCCCCACTATTTAATACGTAATAATATATACATCTCTTCTCCCTCTAGCTATGAGTCAAATAATAGGACAGTTTAGGATTTATAGCCTTGGCTGGCAACTAATCTACCGCAAAAGACAATGGCAAACTACTGCGGGATAATCTTCTGCCCAGTCAGTCGTGTCTCTTTCAAGAAATGATCGCCCAAGCGTGTATCATGTATGCCACTTAACTGACATGAAGTGGAAAGATTATATTGAACATATTGCGAGGATTGCTGCTAAAAACGTTGGTTGAGTACCTGATACTAACAGGCCAGATAAAGGGAAAAAGAGACAGGGGAAAGCAGCGGATAACATATTTGAAGGACCTAACCAGGTGGAGGATGTAACGAGGGTTACATGGTGTAACAGTAGAAGGCCTACTAAGAGCCACCAGGATGTGAAAAGCCATGATCGCCTACGTCCTGAAGGGACAGTGCACAAAGAAGAAGAAGAAGAAGAAGAAGAAGAAGATACAATCCGCTGAATAAACATCAATATTATCGTTACTGGCTTCAGTCACTACCCCAAACCCACTGTCGTAGTATAGTTTCCCTGTACTTTTGTATAAATAATTACATGATATTTTTTCGGAGGACCTCTTCACTGTGGTAGCTAGATTTGAATTAGGTAGATATAACCGTAATTTCTATACTAACAGTTTCATTTGTTACACTTCTCGCTTGTGGAAATATCTTCCGGATTTACGCATTTCAAACAAATCATACCTTCAAATTTTAAATGCAACCTCAATCGTTATCTGTTGTCTTCTTGATTACTTGTTTTTATTATTCTTGCTCCTTAATAATGTTTTCTCTTTTTGCTTATTCTTTCACAGTCAGTAACTGATAAATCCCGGGAAGGAATATCAGGGAAAAGAATAGTGTGAGAATAATACTTAACACTGAAGATAGATTAGAAGGGATTTATTATACAGCAGTACAATAAACCAATAGACGTACAAGAACAATCAACGAATAGTAACAGGAATTACGATCAAGTAGCAAATGTCTCCGCCTATGACGTATGAGTCGGTCTAGTGACGTATGCTTCCGTCTAGTGACGTATGCATTATTTAGCTGTCCCTCCCAGTAAGGGCAACATATGACACATGGTCAGTTTATAACTGGGCTTTCCGGGCTATATGGCCCAGCCAAAAAATGTCTGTGTATTTTTCCCCAGTCGTGCTTCTACACTTCGGCGGAACCACGACTGGGTCATTGCTCTCTGCTTGGAAGCAGAGAGCGCCCTCCACCCGAAGGAAGAGGTCTGACAGTGTTATAGATTCGTCTAGTGACGTATGCTGACGTATGCCCCCCAAACACAGTCTTTTATAGACTAGACCATACCCATTACGGGGTAGGATAGGATGTTCCTCTACAACAGTAACAAACGTGTCTTAGTGGTTTTACATCCTTTCATAGAGTGAAATGATTATACATTTTAAAAAATTAAAATACCAGAATATACTCCTAAACAAAGGGAGAGAGATAATTAGTATGTGTCATCATAGAAATAAGTACAAATTTCAATAATTATCCTATTCTTCCAATTAGTCAAAATAAGTTGTTTTTTTTAAATTTGGCCAAGCAGTTACTTTCCTATTACCTACCGCTTCTAACTCAAGTGTCAAGCCACATAACTCTTACTACCAAAGAAGAAATTACTACTAAAATTTCACTAGCTTATCCCTATAAAAAACAAAATCTCCCAACCCCTTCCTTTAATAAAGCAAAGCTCTGGGCTTAAAATTTTTCCTCATTTTTTGTTTATATTGGGCTGAGAATGCATATCTTAAAATGACATGTTGAAAATGGCTATTTCTCCTCTAAGTTTCATCTGAATTTACATATATATTGTGTGTATATTGGCAGCATGTTTTCATTAATGCAGGTTTCATTGAATAATATAGACAAGTTCTGTCTATTAATCTTGTGTAGGATCCGGTCATACCGTCTGATATAGTTGATGGTGATATCGTTGAAAGACAACAAAAAATCACAGTAATTGTTGATTTTTTTTATCGGGTCTAAGCCTTCGGCTCACATAAGCCATTATCAAAGAGTATATATTAACACACAGTAAACATAGAACATTTAAGCTATTAACAATAAAGAGAATTAAATTGAAAATATAAGTCCATTCCTACCGTGGCTGATGGCCGAAGACAGTGACAAAATAGTGGCGTTGTGGTCCCTGATCTGATTACAGGCATTTGAGTACGTTATTGGAAATATCAAAATTGATTGTATTCAAACCAGGTTTAAATTGTTTAATGTAGATTGCTTCGAGGATTTTTAGTTTCTGTTTATTATTTTCTTGATTGAGTATGTACGTGTTATCAACGAGCGTTCTTGTCAGAAGTGTGCGTTGATAACCGTGTTGTTTTAAATGACGGAATATATTTGAATTTTCATTTAAGTGCAACGTCAGACGCCGTGAGAGCGAATTTGTAGTGTGGCCAATGTAGATATTATTGAGGTTGTTAGAGATACATTCTCTAAATGGACATATGAATTTATATACTACATTGTTTTTTTGCAAATCACTAACAGTGGGGGAAGAGTCGTTGCGGACGAATGAATTAGATGTAGTGGATTTAGTGTAATATATAATAAACTTAATTCTTTTGTTAGAGTCTGTCGGAGAAATATTAGTATTTATGAGTTTTTTTAGGATGTTTTCATCTAGTTCGTAGTTGGAGTGCATCTGGCTACGGTATAAGAGAGTGATATGTTTAGGATTTGTTGGGTTAGTATCATGTGTTGTTTTTTCCATGTTAAGCTTTTTAAGAAAATAACGTATTTGTTCATCAACTATGTAGTTGGGAAAATTATTATTGATGAGTGTCTGCTTTATGTTTTTTAGTTTACTGTGGAAGATCTGATTTGTAGATGAATTGACTTTTGCACGATATAATAGATTTTTTATAATGGCTATTTTGTAATAGTGGGAGCATTCACTAATATAATTGAGTGTGGAGGGATTTTTATTAGTGGGTTTTTGATACGGTGAGATAGTAAATTTATTGTTGTCAGTGTTAACCCTCTAGGGCCATTCGTATCATATTTGATACAGTATGAAAACAAGCCTTGAAAGAAATATTTTCCTGAAAATTTTTTTAAGAGAAATATTTTATAAATTTCAAATGAAAGCAGTATTGACTGCTCAGTCAATGAATACCAAATGTTTCCTTATAGGGAAATACCAAATGTTTCCTTATAGGGAAATACTGTATCAAATATGATACGAATGGCCCTAGAGGGTTAATTAATATATCAAGAAAAGGAATTTTGTTATCATTGGTAAGTTCATAAGTGAATTTTAATACTGAGTTATTTTGAAACTGTTTTTGAAGTTGTAAGATTTCATCGGTATTTTTAATTAATAGTAGGATATCATCAACATATCTTAGATATATTGATGCTTTTTTAAATTTTGCAAAGGTAGTATTTTCAAGGTTAGACATGTAGAAATTACTAAAAGTCGGACCAAGCACTGAACCCATGGAGACTCCGTCACGTTGTATATATATAGTGTTGTTTGGATCAACAAAAGGCACTTCAGTAGTACAAGCTAGTAGAATTTTTCTTAAGATGTTGGGATTAATTTTGAGTAGGGGTAATGAAGGATTACAGTAAACATTTCTTATAATTATGTCAATAGTTTCACTGACGGGTACATTAGTAAAAAGGTTTTCCACATCAAGTGAAGCTATGATTTCATTGTTAGGTTTTTCACTCTTGAGGATTTGGATTGCCTCTAGGGTTGACTTAATGCTGTATTTACTCGGAAGGTAGGGTGTGATAAGCTGGTTAATATGTTTAGTTAACTGGTATACAGGAGTAGGAATTTGGGATATGATATGGCGGAGAGGATAGTTAGGTTTATGAGTTTTTATGGTTCCGTATATGTAACCAGGTTTATAGTCACCAATAATTTTAGGGAGTTTTAAGGAATTCTGATCAGCTTTGTTGGCACTAATGAGTTTATTAAGTTTAGATTTTGAATACATTACAGTTTTGGTTTGAATACAATCAATTTTGATATTTGCAATAACGTACTCAAATGCCTGTAATCAGATCAGGGACCACAACGCCACTATTTTGTCACTATCTTCGGCCATCCGCCACGGCAGGGATGGACTTATATTTTCAATTTAATTCTCTTTATTGTTAATAGCTTAAATGTTCTATGTTTACTGTGTGTTAATATTTACTCTTTGATAATGGCTTGTGTGAGCCGAAAGCTTAGACCCGATAAAAAAATCAACAATTACAATTGATGTTTGGTAAAAGTATTTTTCCTTTATATAATTTGTTTAGCTTTTTTTGGATGACTTGTTTATGGGATTCATGTTCCTTTTGTGTTGTATTGTATAATAAATCCAATATTTCCTTGAATTTTTCACTTGTGTTAGAAGACTGTAAAATTCCTTTAATATGTACAATTCAGTGTTGATTTGTTGTAATTCCTGTTTGGCTGTGTGCATTTGACGTTTTATGAGGTTCCATTGAATTTTCTTGGTGTTAGGATCATTTAATGCTGCGGCATCATGTAACTTAAATTTAGTATATCGAGGCCGCAAGTAAAAAAAAGCTTAAAAGAAAACCAATAAATAATTATCCAAATGTTGAAGAATTTTTGTCTTTATTCTCAACTGAAATTAAAGCAAAAATACGACGTTTAGAACGGTTCATGATTAAACATAATAGCCATTCATTTTCTCTTATATTTAACAGCATATGTTTAGAAAATACACACACACACACACACACACATATATATATATATTTCCGCAGACAGATCTGTTTCACTGTATCGCAGCTCATCAGTTCGTTTAGACATCCGATTGCTTTTACCTAGAATTGAAACCCGACCGAACTAGCGTCAGTCGGTGATTCTCCCTCTGAGGTATGAGCGTTCGATAGACATTTTAGTGTATGATGTATTATATGCCAGTAGTTGGAGTGCTCTAATTCATTACTGAGTGAGCGATATATATATATATATATATATATATATATATATATACTGATTTATTGCTAGCCACTAATTATTCCACCTTTCTGGTACCACTGGAATTCCACGTGGGAAAAACGACACATGTTTTGAGGCTAACCACGAGTCAAACCATTTTTTGGCATCTTCGTAAGAATGAAAGTTCTGCTGTGTCAGGTTATGTGCCATCAATCAGAACAAGTTATAATCAGAGGGGAAAATGTCTGGTGAATACGGTGCCTAAGGTAGGACTTCCAATTTAAGCATTTCCAGCTAGGTTTTCACCCGTTTTGCCACATGTGGACTAGCTTTATTATGTTCCAAAACCACTTTGTAGTGTCTCTGCTTATATAGCGCTAGTTTTTTATTCATTGCTCGGCTCAAACGCATTAATTGTAATTGATAACAATCTCCCGTGATGGTTTCGGTCGTTTTGCGCAGCCTATAATAAACGACATCCAACTGATCACACCAAATACAGAGTAGAAACTTCGAACCATCAATATTCGACTTTACTGCAGATGGCCGGGCTGATGATCTTCTACACTTAAAGAAATCGTAGTGTATTCCCTCTTCATCACCGGTCACGATATGATGCAAAAACTTCCCATTTCTGCCGTTGAAGCAGATGTTCAAACCTGACAAGACACTTTTTGACGTCTCTTGGCTTCAACGCCTACGGCAGCCAATGCTCTTCTTTTTTCTTTTTTAATCGTTCTTAATTTTGAAACTGTTGTGTGATCAACAGTTAACGATTCTGTTCAGCTTGCTATTAACATGAGTCTTCATGAAGTACTGACTCCAATTCTTCTTCTTTCACCTTTTTCGTTGCGCCAGAGCGTTCTTTATATTCAACATCAAAATCATTATATATTGAAGGGTTGAATCTAATCTCTGTTGTTTCCGACAGAGCATGGTCGCTGTAAGTCTCAACAAGAATTCTGTGTGATTATTTTGCAGATTTCTTTTGAATGAAGTAGTGCAGTAAAACTATCTGCAAATGCATTTTTTGGTACGAAAGACAAGCTTAACGCTGTGAAACGCAAAGTTGTTTACACTTCGGCGAAATGACAAACACTGACTTTCAAATTTGCTTATACTAATTCCTTATAAATGCGTTAGCACGTGAAACTAAACGCACGCAGTTGTCGAAACACCATATGTTAAAAAAGGGCGAGAACTTATTCAAGGCCCTATTATACATAATAGGTAGAAATGTTAGACCAATTGATAATAATAATCAATTTAAGCTAATCATATATCATAAAAAAATTTAAAACAAATGACTTCATAGTTTCTAATAACCTTACGACCACACAACTAAATCCTCTACAGAAAACCAATGTAGCATATCAATTTACATGCCCGTTCAAAGATTGTATCGCAGGTAGTAATAATAAACCCACTGCATATATTGGTTTTACTACAACCACACTCTCGCGTAGACTAAACATGCCACCTTTCATATCATAGTTTAATTAATCAACATTTCTTAGAAAAACATAGCCATGTAAGAATATTAGACAGATTTTAGTCGATAATACAATAATACTCATACATACACAGAGGACCTTCAGATATTGGAGGCAATCTACATTATATGAAAATAACCCACACTTAATAAAATCACATTTCAGTCTAGTCACAACACATTATATTGCACTTAGACATATGGTTCTGTTAACATTTCGGTCTCTCACGCGGTGTGACGTCATAGAACCGCATTACAAATTTACGACCTGCGTTTGCTATTCAGTGACTGTTAAGGTCGCATAGCAATGTTTTATGTCAACACAAAATAATACCATCTTTGATGGTGGATTTCTTTATGCTAATGTCCCTGTAATCTTACTGAAAATGACGCATGTGGGCCGAAAGCTTAGAACCAGCATATTAAAAAATATCCAAATGTTAGACAATTTTTGTCTTTATTTTCACCTGAAATTAAAGCCAAAATGTGATGTTTAGAACAAATCATAATTAAACACAATAGACATTCATTGTTTGGTATATTTAACGATATATGTTTAGAAAATTATCTGTTGCCTCGATACACTATATATATATATATATATATATATATATATATATATATATATATATATTGTTAAATATAAGAGCCAATGAATGTCTATTATCTTTAACAATGAGCCGTTCTAAATATCGTATTTTGGCTTTAATTTCAGCTGAAAATAAAGACAAAAATTCTCCAAAATTCGGATAATCTTTTATTAAGTTTGTTAAATATGTTTTCGGCTCACATGAACCATTTTCAGAGAGGTTACAAGGACTTTAACATAAAATCATCCACCATCAACGACGGTTTTATCTTGTGTTGACATAAAACTTTATTTTCAGCTAAAATTAAAGCCGAAATACGATGTTTAGAACGGCTCATGATTAAACATAATAGACATTCATTGTCTCTTATATTTAATAAACTATGTTTAGAAAATTATCTGCTGCCTCGATACACTATATATATATATTAATAAATAAGTAGCTATTCAAAATTTATAGCTTAATGATGCAAGAAGCATTTATTTACGCAGAAAGTAGTTATTTTTCAACATCATAATCCCCTTCCTCATTTACGCAGTTCATTTACTTTTCAATATTAAGCTAATATATCATACAGTGTAAATATTACTTTAAAATTCAACCAATGACTCTGCATCATGCTAGGGATCTATTAAGCCGCTCTCATATACGTACAAGCAAAAAAAGACAAAGACATGCGTCCTTATCAAGTCTGTCTTTTTACCTCGTATGGTAAATGTTGTTTTTTTTACTCGACGTCGCTTAAATTTTGAATCCAAATTTTATGACAGCGGAATCAGATTTTCAAAATTTAATATATTTTATAATGAAACATATAATAGATAACTGAAGTAAAAAAGATTTTTAAAGTCTTTTAGATTTTTCATTTCAACAACTTGTGAAATATTTATCTTCTATTTTAATATATATTGATTTATTTTCTTGTTAATCAAATGTCTCGTTTTTGCAAATAAGTTAATAATGATTTTACAATCTTTTCTACTTAATATCCGTATTGGGAATTGATTTTAACGATAAGAGCATTTAAACAAGTACAATTGCTGATGGTATTGGAAAATACTAGAAGATTAATACATTTTAAGAGCAAAATATTTATCAACGTCAAAATTAGAATCAAGAAAATCTCTTCGATATGAGACTTATATGAAACAATGCATTTTACTTCTTAACGTGGAACATATTCAAGTAAAGTAGCTCATATCAGAAAACAAATAGTTTAAAGAATAAGCATATTGAACATGAAGATGTAATTCTGAACAAATTACGAACAAGTTGAATGAAGGCGCAGTCTTCAAAAATAAGTAGAAAAAGAATGGTTTGGAAACACATTTGATGTAACAATGAAAAAAAAATATCTGAATACACAAGTAATGAATGAGTAGCTCCCAAACATGTATTAGACTCTGAATTTCTTTGAGCTGTCAGTTATTACCAGTTTTTAAAAAGAATAACTTCCATCTTATTTTACTTGATCTCTTTCGCTTCACGCATTTTTAGATTCGCAAAAAAGAAACCAAAATGAAAAATAAAGAATAAACATGACTAGATTCGAATCTATTGCGAGATTGTCTTAAAGTAAAAACTCTTTATTAAAAGGACTACGAAAAATTCAGCAGAAGGTCGTTCAAATATCACATAAAATACCAGCTAAACTAACAGCCCCAGAAGCTCGGAAACAGATTTGATTGAAGCTTTTTTTTTACCTCAAGCAAGGTGGTACCGCCACTGATGCGCAGAGGGCTACATAAGAGTAAAAGTTTAGACAAGACGAGAGTGAAGAGAAAGACCAACCAGTTACAGAGGGTGTCAGAGAAAGGGTAAAAGAAGGATGGAAACACAGGTGTGAAGACAGTTGCGAAGGTAGAGAGAAAGGAAAATAACAGGATATGCAGGCTGATGTAGAAAGAACTGAAGTCAAATGGATAATAGATGGGTATTGACATTGCATTTAAATTCCTGGAGGTTGTGGCCGTCAGGAAAGCAAGTATATGGAAGAGAGTTCCACAGGCAGGAAGTGCGAGAAAAGAAGCTGATGGAGTAGAATTGTCAACCGCATTTGGTTGATTTAACTGTCAATGTTGCTAGTCTGGTTGCACGAGCAAATTCTTGTGGCGCGGACACCAGTGTCTTAAGTTCGTCGGAGCAGAAGCTATAAAAATATTTGTAGAATAGACAGAGAGAAGCCACATCCCGCCGGTGAGAAAGTGGGAGGTGTCGAGCTGCCAAGTCAGGACCTATCACATTACAGATTCTCTTTTGGAACCTGTCAAGAACACTGACATGAACAGCAGGGTCGCCTGATCACATATGACATCAGTATTCTATGTACGGACGGATGGTTGATGTATATATGTGCAAAATGGATTCAGGTGTACAAAACTTCCTGGCCCGACACAGTGACCCAAGCTTCCTAGCAATGAATTTAGCTCTCAGTAAAATGATTTATATGGCGTTTCCTACACATTCAGATAATGTGAAACTAATTAAATTTTTAAGACAAGTGGGACATGACAAATGTAAATCCGCTTTATATAACCTATTATACAAAGTTAAAAGTATATAAACCAGAAAGGTAACCGCTGAGTATATCCATAAGTCTTACTGGAAGAGTCTCTCCTCTCGCACTTCTGACCAGTGGAATTTTTCTCCAGCTACTCCCTTTCCTGTTAACTACGACTGTAAAAAATGTAAATGCAATGTCAATCATCTTCCACCATCTTGAATCCTGTTCCATTGGTGTTCTTTCTTCTAAGTAACTTCTCTCACTTTCCTTTCTCACTCAAAAAGGTTATTTGACATCTATTTAAAATTTAAATTCCTATCTATAACTCATTAATATCTATTTATAATGTTTCTTGTCGTTTTAAAATTAGTTATTAGTGTACATCAACATTACTTTAGGCAACAAAGATCATGCACAACAAGGTCATAAATAAATTAGTAGCCTACATGAAAATCATTTGGTTGTGGTAGGTGTCTAATATGTACGATGAAAATGGAAACATTTTTTGCATGAAAATGGTTCTCTGAAATTGCTTTTTCTAAACGTAGATGTATTTTTCTTGCCCGTATATTAACAATAAAATAAAAAAAATGTTAGTCTCTCATTCATTGGCTACTAGCAGTATTTTTAACGTAGAAAGCTTATAACGAAAAGAGATTATGACAAAAATGAGGTAGATATCAATTTTGCCACCTGGAAGCTTATAACGAAAAGAGATCATAACAGAAAAGAGGTAGATCTCAATTTCGTTACCTGGAATCTTATGACAAAAAGTGATCATAGCAGAAATGAGGTAGATCTCAATTTTGCCACCTGGAGGCTTATAACAAAAAGTGATCATAACGGAAATGAGGTAGATCTCAATTTTGCCAACTAGTACAAGGTTTAGAACAAAAATGTCCCGGAGATTCTGTAAAATATGCATCCTAAGTTTGAGGAATTCTTTTTAATTGTTTCACCCCAAGGGGGCTACATAAGAGAGTAAAATGCAGGAGGAGAGGGAAGAGAGAGAACCATTTATAGGGAATGACGGAAAAAGAGCAAGAGAAGGATTGGATTTACAAAGGGAACAAACTCTTTAAGAAGACAGAAAGCTTAAAAGAACAGGAATTAAGAAGACAGAAGATGACGATTGACATGGCATATAAAGTTTTGAAGAGCACATTTGACTGAAAAGCAAGAAACCGGAAGTAAGTTTCACAGGGGATAATCGAGAGGAAATTAAATTTTAGCATAGAATTTGTGGTCATATCTAGAAATTTCAATTGTAAAATGATGAGAGCTAGACACATCTTATAGGTTTTTTAAATTTTATGTCATCTAACTTTGATTTGCCCCTGACGTCGGCTACAGACATGAAATTTCCAGTGAGTATCATAGAGCGTGAAGGAACTAATGGATTGTTGTTAGTCGGAGTCTCTACTCCCGACTACATAGACGCATAGAATGAGAAAGGGGAAATTTTTAAGCGTGTTGTATCTATGCGACAGTCACGGAAAGAACTCAATTCATTAATATAAAGTAATGCGTAAACAGGCTTTGAGATTTCACTTGCCTGTTCGACTCAGTCGATTAAAAACTTAATTAGGCGATTAAAGTTATTGCTTCGTTATTCCGCTCGATTAAAAATAACGCAGTGAAACATGTCACTTCAAATATACAAAAACCCAAACCAAATTTTACAACACGAATGTATGCCATTGAATAATCAAAAGTTACTTGGAATGACCTACAATGATATTATTGCACTCTTTGATCTCGCTTTTATCATCCCAGTTTGTGTAAACATTCGTTTAATTAGCGCTTCCAGAGTGGAGTCAAAATGTCTCTGTCGCCCAGATTGCTTACGAAAAGTAAAAACGAACATTTGAAAGAAAGAAAAAAATTGCATACTTCTTTCAACTACGCACCGAATAACAAATTATACAAGTAATTTTTTTATAGAAAATCTTTGAGAAAATCAGTTTTGTTATTTTTTTATCATCTATGAGATGGATGTTGTAGTCAAGCAAAAGAAAGAAACTACGAATTTATGTATCTCCACTCAATTGCCAAAAAAACAGCATACCATGATGTTAAAAGGCCTCAAATTCTCGAAAGTGATATGACTGACTGGGTAGAAGATTATGCCGCAGTAGGTTGCCATTGCTTTCTGCGGTAGATTGATTGCTAGCCAAGGGTATAGAACCCAAGCTATCCTAGTGTTTAACCTATAACTGGAGGAAAGATACGGATTAATACCTTTCCCAGGGGTATTTGCGCGTAAGTGATTGCGAGGAATTTCGCTGGAATTCGAACTCGACTCACCAATTCCTCGTTCCGAAAATTACCTCTCAAAATATTAAGGAGACAGAATGCACAAAAGAACAGGAATTAAGAAGACGGAAGATAACGATTGATATTACATGTTTTGAAGAACAAACTTAACTAGAAAGCAAGAAACAGGAAGAGAGTTCTACAATCGGTAAACGAGAGGTAGGAAACTTAGCATAGAATTCATGATTATATCTAAAAATTTCAACTGTGAAATCGTGAGACCGAGTCACACACAATATATGTCCAACTTACTTTGTTGGCAGATAGTTGGACAAATTTATATATATAAGGTGTTTAACGACTAGTTATATATATTGCACAGTTAAACATTTACTTTTTACTAGCAGTATAGTCCGGCGTTGCTCGGGTGTAATGAAACTTTAAAACTAATCCATGGTCCTGGAGCTCAGACACTTTGGACATTGGCACGAAAGACTAAAAAGCAATAGTTGTTTCCAGTTAAATCGAAACCGTAGATTGAAAGAAAAATAAATAGATGTAAGTCAAATTTTGATTTCCTGGTATCGACATCAAATTTTCTGCACTATTGTAAGAACTGCAACCTTGAAACTTCTGCATACCGTTTCTTATGTCTTTGTCTATGAGTGTATCAAATTTGATTAAAATCGGGCCACTTCTTCTCTAACCCAAATTTTTGCGATTATCGATTTTCGATATTTGTCGGGGGTACCTCGACACAAAACCTAGCTAAGAACACTCGCGGACGCTTATAGTACAACTGTGTAAATTTTCAAGAAAATCAGTTCAGCAGTTTCGGAGTCTATAGGTAACGGATACACACACACAGACACAGACACACACACACACACTGACAAAGTTTCATTTATAAATAAGTTTAGATAAAGGGCTCAATACAAATGTAAAACAGTTATAAATATACAGTTATTTTTATTGTTATAATAAAAGCATACTACAACTCAAAAGTTATCATATGCTGCTGGTCAGTGCACCATAATTTGAGTTGTAGTTATTACAACAATTACAGTAACTATCTAAACTTATTTATAAATAAGTCTGTGTGTGTGTGTGTATGTGTGTGTATGTGTGTGTGTGTGGCCGTTACCTATAGACTTCGAAACGGCTCAAACAATGTTCTTGAAAATTTACACAGTTGTACTATAAGCGTCTGCGAGTGTTCTTAGCTAGGTTTTGTGTTGAGGTACCCCTGATAAATATCAAAAATAGATAATCGAAAAAATCCGGTTATAGAAGAAGTGGTGCGATTGTAATCAAATTTGATACTCTCATAGACAAAGACATAAGAAACGATAGTCAGAAGTTTCAAGGTTGCAGTTCTTACAGTAGTGCAGAAAATTTGATATCGATACCAGGAAATCAAAATTTGACTTACATCTATTTATTTTTCTTTTAATCTACGGTTTCGATTTAACTGGAGACTACTATTGCTTTTTAGTCTTTCGTGCCAATGTCCAAAGTGTCTGAGCTCCAGGACCATGGATTAGTTTTAAAGATTCATTACACCAGAGCAACGCCGGGCTATACTGCTAGTAAAAAGTAAATGTTTAACTGTGCAATATATATAACTATTCGTTAACGATATTCAGAAGTTTCAAGGTTGCAGTTCCTACAATAGTGCAGAAAATCGATAATACATAGATATATATATATATATATATATATAAGGCAAGATGTTTGTGCGTGTCTGTTTATCTGTCTGTATGTCCTTTATATAAATAAACAATTTTTATCTGATTTTCACCAAACTTCACACAAATATTCTTTACACGGTGTCTGAGCTCCAGGACCATGGATTAGTTTTAAAGCTTTCATTACCCCCGAGCAACGCCTGGTTATGCTGATAGTATATATATATATATATATATATATATATATAAGCGCAGACTTTGAGTCCGTCCACTCGTCAATAGTATCAGCAGTGGACTGCTTATACTTTTCGATTTTTCTCTTTCATTAGTACAAGTTTTTGTTCATTGTGTATATGTGCATCAGAATATGCGTTCGCACGTTTGCGCTCATGTTCCTGTCTACGCGTATGTGCGTATATATATATATATATATATATATATATATATATATATATATATATATATATCCCTTTTGCAATTTGAAAAAGAAATCACTCGACCATCGGTCGAGAGCGAGGAAAGATTTACTCACCCCAAAATCATTTTACTCGACCGACTCTATTTTCTTAATAGTCGCCTTACGTAAACTAGCGCAAATCGCTAACGGAAAGCAAAAAATGAAATTTTAATTCACATTTCGAACGTGTTAGAAAGGATTTAAAAAATTGAAAAAATTAATTTGATCTTTCCTCTTAATAAAGCATAAACATTTTGATGATAAAACTTTGTTTTTGTTGAATTTGAGGCCTTTTAACATCATGGTATGCTGTTGCTTTTTTTTTTTTTTGGCAATTGAGTGGAGATACATAAATTCGTAGTTTCTTTCTTTTGTTTGACTACAACATCCATCTCAAAGATGATAAAAAAATAACAAATCTACTTTTCTCAAAGATTTTCTATCAAAATATTACTTGTATAATTTGTTATTCGGTACGTAGTTGAAAGAAGTATGCAATTTTTTTCTTTCTTTCAAATGTTCGTTTTTACTTTTCGTAAGCAATCTGGGCGACAGAGACATGATCGCCCAAGTGTGTATCATGTATAGCACTTAACTGACTGAGTTTGCATAGTGAAATCAAAACTTACATTAATTCTCCTTAATAATATTTTTCTCGTGTTCTTTTACACTCAGTAACCTTCTTGACAATATCATCGAAAATGAGGATAAAACTGGAAGCAACGGAAATGTGGTTCTACAGAAGGATGCTGCGGATATCGTAGACTGAACATGCAAGCAACGATGAGGTGTTGGAAAAAATGGCAACAAAAAGGACATTAATACTGAACATCAGGATGAGACAACTGAAGTTCCTGGGACATGCAATAAGGAAGGAGGACTTGGAGAACCTGATACTGACTGGCCAGATAGGAGGAAAGAAACAGAGGAAGGCAGCGGATAACATCTTTGCAGGTGGATGACGGAACGGGGTTGCGAGGTGTAACAGGAGCAAACATAATAAGAGCCACAAGGGATAGGGAGATGTGGAGAACCATGATCGCCTACGCCCTGAAGGGACAGTGCACATAGAAGAAGAACCTTTTTGCTTCTTAGTGGCTATTTCCTTGCTATAGATGAAATGATTAATATAAACTCTAGCAATTTATATGTATGCATATCAACTAAATTGGAAAAAATCATATGTAAAAAGGCTCTCCTTCATAACAGAGTTACAATTTTCAAAATCAAATGTTATTCACAAAAGTGAAAGAGACTCTTCTTAATAAGCATTCGACTTCTTCCGTTGAAATTTGTTATATTTGCCAGGAATGAAAGGCTTCAGAATATTGTAAGCAACTGAAGTTTCTCATCATTGAGCCATGGAAAGAGATAATATTATTGCATATATATCTTTTTGTAAATAACTTCTAGTTCTGGGTAACATTGAACAAATTTATTGGAAATTAAAGAAAATGGAGGAAAAAAAGTAAATTTTAAATCGCGAAAGGGAGAAAAATTATGAGAAATAAACTCAGAGGAAATTGCTTCAATGAAAAAAAAAGGACTATGCAGTTAAAAGAAGTGAGAAAAAAATATTGAAATATTGATTACAGCGTTTCTTTCCCGCTCCCATTTTTACGAAAGAGCGAGGGAAATTAAAAGCTGAGGTAAATATGCGAACGAAGCAATATTTGAAAATATATAGGAAGGAAAAAGGTCAAGGGAAGATCAAAAATGTTAAATATTAAGTTTAGGTACAAGGTAATAGGAAGGAAACGTCTGGTGAGGTGAAAAAATCCACTACTCAGTCGTAATGGAATGGATACTGGAGGAAAAAAATCCGGGCAAGTCTAAGGCGTTCATTTTCATGTTAATGCTCTTGGAGAAAAACAAAAAAAAATAAATAAATAAACACGAATTTCGCACCCACTCTTAAGTTTGTTTTTTTTTTTTTCAAATTATTGTTAATATTTTCAAATGTTTAACTTTTCATACTGCTATGAAGTGTTCATTTTATGGTTTTACACTAGTGCGCGTATTACTCCATGTTGGCTGTCATAGTCATTTTTTCGGCGTTTGTTTTTCTCTTTACCTTATTTCTTTTTCATTTTTCTTCTCTCTTTTTTTTTTCTTCGGACTTTTGTTATGTGTTGACTGATTGTTTCTGTTCGTAGAAGTATCATCGGTTTTAATGTTTGAATGTTGTATATTTTATATTCATATAAACTTATTGACAGCTGCCTACAAAATAGGTCGGACATATTTAGTGTGTGCCTAGCTCTCGTCATTTTACATTTGAAATTTCTAGATATGACCATGAAATCTATGCTAACAATTTCTTTCCTCTCGCTTATCGCTTATGACTTTCTCTTCCGGTTTCTTGATTTCCGGTAAATTTTTTTTTCCCTGTTATTCTTTTATATCTTCTCTCTCCTTAATAATGTGCGTAGTGGTGCATTGGATATCGGCTCGGAACGAGAAATCGGGGAGCCGAGTTTGAATTCCAGCCGAATTCATTGCAGTCACTTACGCGCAAATACCCTTGGGAAAGGTATTAATCCGTCTATTCCTTCCAGTTATGGGTTAAATAACAGGACAGATTGGGTTCTATAGACTTGGCTGGGAGCCAGTCTACCGCAGAAAACTATGGCAACCTACTGCGGGATAATCTTCTGCCCATGTCAGTCATGTCTCTTTCAAGATATGATCGCCCAAGCGTGTATCACGTATGGCACTTAACTAACTGACTGACTGCTTAATAATATTTTTCTCATCTTCTTTCACGCTCTGAAATACCTTACTTCGTTTTGTCTTTATTCGAAATCATTCACACACACACACACACACACACACACACACACACACACACACACACACACACACACATATATATATATATATATATATATATATATATATATCACCTCAGGCAAGGCAGAACTGCCACTGGTGCTCAGGGGGTTACATAATAGGAGAGTGAAGAGAGAACGGGGAATGGATAAGAAAAGGATGGGTACATTGGTGTGAAGAGAGCTGCGTGAGAGCAAAGTGTAAAATACGAAGAAGGATGGGAATCAAGGAGATAAGAGATGACAGTTGACGTTGCATTTAAACTCTTGGAGATGATAGCTATCAGCGAAACAAGAATACGGAAGGAAGTTCTACAGGCGGGAAGTTCCAGAAAAAAAAGCTGATAAAGCAGAAGTTGTGGTTAGGCTTGATTGTTTTCACAGTAAAATTGTGGAACCTTGTTGCCAGTCTAGTAACTCAAGTAAATTCGCGGAGCATCAAAGAGCTAAGCTCGTCAGAGTAGAAGCTTTGAAAACGTTTTTAGAAGAAACAGAGTGAAGCCACATCTCGTCGGTAAAAGAAAGAGACTGGAGTCGGGCCGCTATGTCGTTGCATATTCTTCTTTGGATCCTGTCGAGAACCCCAAGGTGAACAGCAGGGTCGCCCGACCAGATATTACAACAATATTTAATGCGCGAGTAGATGGTAGATTCGTGAATTTGCATGATGGATTCAGAAGAAAAGAACTTCCTGGCCTGACAGAGGGACAGAACCTTCTTAGAAGTACATTTAGGTATTAATTCAATGTAGCCGTTCCTCTTCAGGTCAGTTGAAGGAGTGAGGCCGGGGAGGCGCAGTGCATTGTTCTCAGAGAGACTAACGTGATCCATGCTGATGGCAGATAAGAAAGATTGTCTATGATGGCTAAAGAATAACAGCTTCGTTTTGGAAGCATTTTGGAAGCATTCAGAGGCCCGAAGGCGAATTAGCATGGCGAAGGAAGTATTCCAGAAGTTGAGTAAAGTATTAAAAAACAAGAAAACTTTAGTAGAAACAAAAAAGAGAGTACTGGATTGCTATGTGACCTAATCAGATGGATGATGAAACGAGGGTTGTGTGGCGTAATACTAGAAGGCGTGCTAAGAGCCACCAGGGATAGGAAGACGTGGAAAGCCATGACCGCATAGGTCCTGAAGGGATAGGGCACATAGAAGAAGAAGAAAGTTACAAGCCATTTCTTACCCCAGTCTACCACTGATTAGGAGTTTTTTGCGAGGACAGCAGCAAGATTAGTTTTCTCTGCATCAGCAGATTTCTTTGCGAAGCAGGAGTAAATGATGGTGTCGTCAGCGTAGATGCCTACTTGGTATCTGATTATATAAGGGAAATCTTTGATCAAAATCAGAAAAGGCGTAGGTCTTAGGATAGAGTCTTGAGGGACACCCGCGTTCATATGATAGGATCTGGAAGCATGCCTGCTCAGTACGATATTCATTAGTTTTCATTAAAAATGACAGACAAGATATTATAAGTTTTTTATGTAATATTTTCATGTAATTTTATGACTAATTTTTAGGATATAAGTTGTATAAAAATTGTCTAAATTTATTCATTATTCTACTGCTTCAATAACAACAATAAACCCACCGATACTAAGGATAACATTATTTTTTTTCCAAAAGTAGTTATGAACAGGAAGTATTGTCACTTCAAAACATCAACCCAAAATACACAATTTCCCTCAACTTAAACAAAAAACCAAATTAATCATCTATTATGCTAAATTTAAAAGGGTTAACATCATCATAAAAAATAACAATTCATCCCTAAGATCCAAACTACAACGAACGAATATGTTTTACTTATTTATAAGAGCTGAAGATAACTTTCTTAATTCAAATTTCCTGGGTTATCTTGCGTGGTAAGTGTAATCGTTTCTTATGTATTTTTTTTTACTAATCTTTATCGGCTTTTATGCTCCATTTGGAAAAAAAATTAGCTTTACTGTTTTGACGTTCTCTTTATTTATTTATTTATTTATTTATTTAATTATTCTGTAAAGCGAAGCCATTCCTAACAAGGTAGTGGCCGTTACTGGACAGTACCCCACAACCCAACCCTGTGAAATCTCTAAGTTTCGTAGATGGTCGGTTCTTCAAATTCAAATTCGTTCGTTTGCTTTGTACACGGACAGGCAGATTAGCCAGATCTTAATTTTCGGGAAAAGACAAGAGTTGAAGATAGTATAACAAATTTCCTGGGTTATCTTGCGTGGTTAGTGTAATCGTTTCTTATGTATTTTTTTTACTAATCTTTTTCGGCGTTTATGCTCCATTTGGATTTTAACTAAGTTAAAACTTAGTTAACTCACCACCCTTGGAATTTTTTTTTTAAATAGTAGATAGATCACACTATCGCCCGGTCCATACTCCTCCCACGTCTATTGAACTGGAGTAGAAGCTTGCCCCTTGTTTCCTGTTTAGAATGTTGTTTCTGGTTTTCTCTTCTCTCTCTTCAGACATTGGTATTGTTGCTTCTGTGATTTTCCCGCGATCTGGACGGTTGGTGGCAACGGCTAATCTCTGTGAGGGTACCGGGTTGGCAGTTTCCTGGTTGCTGCTTCCGACTGGTAATTAGGAGCCCTAACTCTTACGTAGCGTCAAGAGCGGCTGCTCTGAGCAACAGTTGTATAATATCGGAGTTCTTGTAGTGCCATGTCGCGCATGGATAGGTGTCCCTGCAAGCGCTTTCGGTGGGCAACTCTGAGGCCACACCTTGTTACAGCACTAGCCAGTTTCCCTCCCAGCACAGATCGTGGATAATGACCGCCTGTATCCTCTACTCTAGGCCCCTTTTTATAAACAAAAACATATGACGAATCAAATCTGAAACGACCCTAAACCTGTTAAAATCAAACCACCTAAACCCATTAACCTTTCTTTTGCTAATATCCGGGGAATTCGTACTAACTTTCCTAGTGTAGAAGCATTCCTGCAGGAAAAGTCTCCTGACAACCTTGCGCTCTGCTAAACTAGCCTCAACTCAGCTATTCCCTCCTCTGACCTCTCCATCCCTGTTTATCTTAAGGAAGGATTCCACTGTCCATATGCATGAGCTGGGTGTCTAGGTCAGCGAACTCCTCCCCATAGCTAGGGTGACTTCACTCGAATCTACTGACCACCAATACATATGTCTCCGCCTGTCTCTCCTCAGTTCGGTTAGTCACCTATTCTTTCTTTACCGTTCTCCCTCCTCTCTTGACTGCTCCCTACTAGATAGCATTGCTGACGACATAGATAAGGCTATTTCCTATCACCCATTCACCCACATATTTGTATTCGGAGACCTCAACGCCCATCAATCTGAGTGGCTTGAAAACGCTGTTACTGATCCAGCGGGCATTCACGCCATGAACTTCGTTATTTCCCAATCCCTTACGCAAGTGGTGGACTTCCCCACTCGCTTTCCAACCACTCCCTCGGGTCATTCCTCACTACTAGATATATGTTTCACCTCTGCGCCTGACGCCTGTCAAGTCTCGCAGCTTTGCCCTCTCGGCAACTGCGACCACGCTGTAGTCTCTCTCAGTATTTCTTTCCAATCTCACTCCCCCCAGGAGACCCCTACCTATAGGATCTCCTACCTATACCAAAAAGCTGACTGGGATGCCTTTCGCGATTTCCTCTGCGATGTCCTTTGGGGAAAAGTGTTCGATCTATCGACTGATGACTGTGCCTCTGAGGTCTCGTCATGGGTGAAAGCTGGCATTGATGCCTTCATACCCACCAGGAAGTATTGCCTAAAACCTCATTCCTCTCCGTGGTTCTCAACTGCCTGTTCAGCCGCCATTGCCCACAGGAACCATTACTTCTGTCTATTCCGAAGACAGTCATCTGATCAAAACAGGCGCCTGTTCCTGTCTGCTCGCAATGAGTGCAAGAGAACCCTAAATGACGCCAAACGGTTGTTTGCTGAGAGAATGCGACAGCGCATAGCTGACCGCAAGTTCAGCTCCAAGGACTATTGGAGGATTTGCAAACGAGTGCTGAACAATAGCAAATCCTCAATACCTCCTTTAATCCATGAATTTGAGGTTCTCACGTCATCTGCGGACAAAGATGAGTGCTTTGCCCGCAGATTCTCATCCAACTCCACATTCGACTCATCTGGAGTACACCCACCCGACTTCCCTATTAGAACTGAGGCCAAACTGCACGACGTATATTACCCCGACAGTAGTATCCCGAGTAATTTCAAAACTCAACCCCATAAGGCGAGTGGAGACGATGTAATAGTCCTTAAGAGGTCTGCTCCCGAACTTTCCCCTGTCCTCTCTAAACTGTTTAACTACTGCCTTTCTGCTTCCTGCTTTCCTGCATGCTGAAAGTTCTCTTCAGTCGTTCCTGTATTTAAGAATTGTGGTGAGCCCTCAGACCCATCCAACTATCGTCCTATCAGTCTTCTACAGATATTCGGGAAACTATTCGAGGCCATAATCAATGCTGAAACAGTCCAACATCTTACTGCCCACAAACTCTTCTCTGACAGGCAATATGGCTTCCGCTTTGCCAGGTCCATGCCCGACTTGCTAACAACTGTAACGGAGTACATGCTTCATGCCCTTGATGAGTCTGACGAGGCTCGCACGGTTGCTCTGGACATCTCAAAGGCTTTTGACAGGGTTTGGCACTCTGGACTCCTATGCAATCTACGGGGTTATGGTATTACCGGTCGCCTGCTTGACCTAATCCAATCTTTTTTAAATAACCACAAAATGAAGGTCGTTTTGAATGGGCCTGCCTCTTCATCATACAGCACCAATGCCGGTGTCCCACAGGGCTTTATCCTGGGCCCGATGCTCTTCCTTATTTTCATCAACGATCTCACAGATGAGATCAGTTCCCAAGTAGCAATCTACGCAGATGACACCACAATATACTCCCGCACCAGTAAGAAATCTGTCGTGGCGGACAGACATAATCTCGCTGCTGACCTTGAACGGAATCTACACTCTGTGGTGAATTGGGGCAAGAAGTGGCTTGTCAACTTCAATGCGTCTAAGACCAAGCTGTTGTCTGTCAACCATCACAGGCAATCTCTCCTGCCTCCCATAAGCATGGACCAAGCGATTCTTCCTGAGAGCAACACACTACGCCTCCTCGGCCTTACCCTCTCCTCAAACCTCAAATGGAACCAAAGTAGATATTCTGTTTTTAATGAAACAGTATTATATATTTATTTCTACCGGCCTGATTATTTTACGATAAATTTTTATTCCGAAAATGTGTGCCATTCGGCAGGATTCGAACCTTATATAGGCTTGATAAAAGCCTCGCTTAGACTGGAGGCTATTCGTGGTCGAGAGGTCTAAGACGTTACCAGATCAAATGGTAGCTTCCCCTATATAGATAGGGGTCTGCAGGTTCGAATCCTGCCGAAGGGCACACACTTTCGTAATAAAAAATTATCGTAAATAATCAGGCCGGTAGATATAAATATATAATACTGTTTCATTAAAAACAGAATATGTAGTTAAATACGAGTATCGATAAAAATTAATTTTCATACAATTCATTTCATATATATATGAAACCGCGATCGACTTTTGGCTCACTTTTAAATTTAGTTCGTATTTTTGCTCTACTTTCGTACTTTCGTATTGAGCTCTTTCTTCTTAAGGTTTTCGTCTTGGGTTTTATTTTCTTTCGAACACGGCTTATGCTTTGTTTGTTCCTTTTTTTTATTCCCCTTTACCCATTTGGTAGTACTTTTCGGGTTTGACGACTTACTTTACCGATCTGTTAGCAGTAGGTTTTTCTGATTTCGGTCGTGATTAGTGCTACTGTTTTGTTGGTACGTTTTACAATACTATATATATATATATATATATATATATATATATATATATATTAGAATAAAACAAATAATCGTAGATAATACCAAAATAGTCTATAGTAACAGCTAAGTATTGACGCAAAATTCTTGATATACAAAAAGCACGCCCATCATGTATCTTTTACCACAGAAAATGCTGTTTTAAAATGTGTAGAAAATACTTAAAATGCCTGTAAAATATTTATATGCGGACCAGTGTTTATATACTCATTTCTAGTGTCGTTGCTCCCTGCGAAACTGTTGCATATGGGACATAACTACAATTAATTATAAGATATGTAAATTTTACAATTCCGGTCTTTATAGTTACGTTCACACACACACACACACACACACACACACACACACACACATATATATATATATATATATAAATTTATTTATAAATGGAACTGTGTCTGTGTGTGTATGTGTATGTGTGTCCATTACCTATAGACTCTGAAACGGCTGAACCGATTTTCTTGAAAATTTACATAGTTGTACTATAAGGGTCGGCGAGTGTTCTTAGCTAGGTTTTGTGTCGAGGTACCCCGGATAAATATCAAAATTCGATAATCGAAAAAATCGGGTTATATAAGGAGTGGTCCGATTTTAATCAAATTTCATACACTCATAGATAAAAACAAAAGAAACGATATTCAGAAGTTTCAAGGTTACAGTTTTTATAATAGTGCAGAAAATCAATAATATATATGTAAAAGCTTTCATTACACCCGAGCAACGCCGGGCTATACTGCTAGTATATATATATATATATATATATATATATATATATATATATATATATATATATATATATATATATATATATATATATATATATATATACTGGGAATTGTGAAACAAATTCATGAAGGGTTTAGAGGATAAGAAAAGAAAAAGGAAATAAATAGGTAAAAGAAATGTGTGCACATATATGTGTGGAGGTGTATAACACAATAAAAAGGGGGTTGAGATATCAACGCAGAAGCGTACGTATATGAGTGTGCATCTGCACGTGAACGTTTGCATAAGTAAATTAAGTGACTTCAGAACGCAACAATATCATGTTGTGTAAAGAGCTAAAGAAAAAAGATCAGCCATTCAAAACCCGCTTTTCACCAAGTATCTGACACCCATTATCTGTGCCAAGAACGAGCTCCTCATTATTTTCGGAACTGATATCCTGTGCAGAGAGCGTCAGGCTATTCTATGAATTCGATATGTTAGCAAAGAAAATACTAACAAGAGTAAATGAATTCTTAATGGAAGGGAATACAGAATATAAACAGGTGAAGTTTCCGACTTAAAAAAAACAAAAAAACAGATTTTCTTTGTATTCTACCGAATTTGAAGAAATATAAACAAACTGATTAAAGGAGCTTAATGCAATTAACATTAATCAAAACAACTACAGTGACAAAATAATTATTATTTTAATTAGCGATTGCAATACTTAATAATCATGTATCACAACATTTAATATTTAAGGCGACTTTCGACTGACATATCTTCAGAAAAAAATGTCGGTAAATTAAATCTAAGTAACTAAAAAGAAAAAAAACATTATCAGCTACTGAAGTTTAAACGAAACTAATTGAAGAAGAGTGGCGATAAAAAAAATTTTCCAGCTAGGTAATAGCTTCCTCGAACAAAGCCAATTTGTGCTTAAGTTCTGTGTGTGTGTACAGGGCAGGTCCTTTCATACTAATTATAACAGACTTCAATATATCTAAGCGAAGCCTGTTTAGTGCCCTGTGAAATGCAGAGAAAATACTCAGGATATACATACAGTACTTTGCAAAAGTATTAGGACAGGGATTTTACCTTTTATGAGGCTGTGATGATACTGAGCAAAGCGAGGGACCGGATGTTTGCCCTCAGAGATCCAGAAAGCAAATGAGCAAAACTGGTCTTTGCGCACCCGGCTCCACGCACATGTTCCGGCAGAAAATCAAAAATTAATTAAATATCAAATTCCTGTTAGTTAGCCTACGCGAATTTTATTTATCGTCCAATTGGAAGCCCAGAATTAAACATGGATGTGAATTCCCAAATGACTTGCTGGGACCCACAAAGACGAAATAAAAAGCCGACACAGAAAGCATCGCTAATTGAGAAAGTACGAGCATAATTAGCACGTCCCTTGACCTCGTCAAGCGATCCTCTATGCTCGCCTCCTTTCTCTCTCACTTTCTTCTTCGCTGTCCCCTGAGCTACTTACCCGACCAAAGAAGCGGAGACATCAAAGACATTCCTAACTGACAAACGCTCAGTTACAGATGCACACACTTTCTTTTCAGTATTTATTGCTATGAACATTTTAACGTCCTTTGAACCCATCCAAAAAGTATTACTTTATTTGTAAAAAAAGCCTTAATTGATATATGTGTATATATAAAATGTTGTTTCTATACTCAGGTTGATTTTCTTGCTTATACGCTCCTTATAGTGGGCTATCTACTAACGAGGCCAAATTATGTTAATCTGCTTCAGCACTCAACTACGTTTCACTAGAACGGATAACCCACTATAAGGCATCAAAATAAAGTTTAAAATCACCCCAGTTCAAATACTTTTGCACGCTACCGATTATCATAAAAACCTCACTGAAATTCAAATACAGGGTGAAAATCCAAGTAAACTGCTAATAAATATTATTTATAACTAGGTATAAAAGAAATGTATTAAAAAAATGTTATATTTGATTTTCCTATTTTATTTTAAACAAGTTATTTTGAAACTATTAAATATTAAATTTATTTTGTTACAAGTATTTTCTTGTTGAGTAAATCAAATACAATTACTTTAATTAAATTGTTTACTTACTGTCAATATGCCTCATAAAAAATAAAATTGTTCTGATACGACCGAAGGGTCATAGAAAGATGACACGGACTCAGATATAACATTGAATAGCATATTCTCGGGAAACGTAGTACAAAGGTAAACGTGAACTGGAGAATACTTTCTCTCGCAGACGTCCTGACTCACTCATTCACTCACTCAGTGGCTACTACTTAGTGACTTTTTCACTCAGAGGTGGTAGATTCCCACATTAAGTTAGTGTCCTAATACTTTTGCACAATACTATATATATATATATATATATATATATATACACACACACTACCAGCCATATTTATTAGCCCCCCACCAGTTTTTAAAAGACATGATGTATTTCATACTATTTTTCGTATTTATTGCCAAATGAAAATAGAATGAAACTTGTTATTATTACTTTGCAAAATTTTACAAGGTAAGGAAGCAAAGATGAACTCGTCCGAATCACCCTAAATTTTCTTCATTTTTTCATTGATGAAACTGCAATATAAATAATTATTAAATATCTATAAATTCATTTGATGCACATGTTATTGTGCAGTATAACAAAAGAACCATTCTATTTTCATTTACAATTATTCACTTGGCAATAAATACTAAAAAATAGTATGAAATCATTTTTTAAAACACTGGTGTTGCCTAATAATTATAGCCGGTAGATATATATATATATATATATATATATATATATATATATATATATATATATATATATATAATTTCACCACAAGCAAGGCAGAACTGCTACTGATGCGCAGGGGGTTACATAACATGTGAGTGATGAGAAAGAGGAACAAGTTACGGGGGTGTCGGTGAACGAGTAAGAGAAGGATGAGAACACTGCTGTGAAGAAGTGTGCATGAGAGTAGAGTAGAAAAGAAAAAAAAACATGATACAATTGTTGCCAGGGAAAGGATGCGAGTTAAGGAGATACGAGATGATAATTGATTTTGCCTTTAAGTTCTTGGAGATTCTAGCTGTCAGAGAAGCAAGTATACGGAGGGCAATTTCACAGGCGGAAAATGCTAGTAAATAAGTTGCTAGAGAAGTTATTGCATTTAATTTGTTTCACTGTAAAATGGTGGGACCTAGCCGTTAGTCTCGTAGCTCGACTAAATGGATGCCGATAAGTCATAAGGAGCTAAGCTCATCGGAGCAGTAGCCGTGAAAGTATTTTTAGAAGAGACAGAGAGAAGCCACATTACACGGGCGAGAAAGTGACTTGAGTTCAGCTACCGTGTCGGGATCAATTACATTGCAGATTCTGTGTTAGATTTTATCAAGAGACCCAAGATGAATAGCAGAGGCACCCGACCAGATGGTAGATTTATATGTGCATGATAGATTTAGACGAGAAAAAACTTCTTGTCTTTACACAGGGAACCAAGCTTTCTCGCAGCGGATTTAGCGATAGATTCAATGTAGTCATCCCCCTTGAGGTAGGCTGATAAAGTTAGGCCTAGGAGGCGCAGTGTTTTGATTTTAGGGAGACGAGCCTAAACCATTCTGATGGGTGTTAGGAGCCTCATTTTTTCATTGAGCCATTCCTATTGAGCCTGTCTGCTTTTGCGCCTTAATCCCATGTCTTAGCACCATTTTCTGTCTCCTTTGCCTCATGCTAGAATCTCTTCAGTCATCCCCTCATTTTTTCTTCTTCGTCTGGTTTCTTTTGGGGCAATATTTTCTGCTGATGTCATTAGCGCATCCTTTAGTGAGCCCCATTTCGGGTTTCCTTTTCCAATATTTTCTTCGTATTTGTTTTTCAAGATGTTCGTGTATTCTTTCTAAAGGTTGATGTCATTCCCGTATTTTATTGCAGTCTTGGTACTGCATTAGGCTTCTTCATTCTCCAGAGTTTCACCCTTAATTTGCAGATGACTGGGACGTGTTCTCTTCCATAGTCGGCGCCTGGATAGGTTTTGCATTGAGCAACTGCATTTCTGAATCTCCTATTTATAGTTATGTAGTCCATTTGGTTTTTCGTTTTTCCTGTGCTTTTCCATGTCCATAGACGTCGTGGGTGTTCTTGAAACCAGGTGTTAGTTATTACCTGGTAATTTGCTGCACCCCATTGGACCCATTTTTCTCCTCGTTCGTTGCGGATTCGTAATCCAGAGTTGCCAATTGTCTCACCTTCTCTCTCCTTTTCTACTTTGGCATTCAAATCTCCCATGATGATTCTAATTTCTTAGTTTTTACATTGAGCCTTGGTATTGTCAAGAGTGTAGTAAAAAGATTCTATTGCTTTCTCAGTACCTCGCGTTGTTGGTGCATAGACGACTACATTTGCTATGTTGAACGATCTCAGTATCCCAGAACGCATTTCTTCATTTCTTTGTCCAGTATTAAACCGACTCCTTTTTCGTTATTTTTGCCTCCTGCGTCACAGGAAATTGCGAAATATCCCTGAAAAGTGGACAGATAGATACCCCTACCAAACTCAAGTGTCGGGATACTGAAGATAATATCAATCTGTTTTATTCAAATCATATATATATATATATATATATATATATATATATATATATATATATATATATATACATATTAAACGTTTCACCCCGAGCAAGGCGGTAACGCCACTGATATGCAAGGGGCTACGTAATAGTGAAAAGATTGGAAAAGAGAAAGCCGGAAACCACATCCTAAACAGGGAACAAGGGATGAGCCTCTTAACCTGTTCAATAGACGTGGGTGGAGTGTGAACCGGCCAATAGATCTATCTTCTCCAATATATATATATATATATATATATATATATATATATATATATATATATATATATAAAGGTGGTTGTGTGTGTGTAATTATATTGTTTAGCCATTTTTAAAATCAAAAGAGAAGAATTCTCAGTCTTAAGAAGAGACAATTTGAAAATATAAGCATAGATATTAATAATAGATCATTTAAGCTTTCCCTTTATATATATAGATCTAGATATATAGAGATAGAAAGAGAGTGATAGAATAGTAATCATTTGTATTTCATGAGTTGCCTGTTCAACTAGATTTCCCAACTAGGAAAACTAGCTGGAAGCATTTCGGTAAAACATTTAAATATCAATGCATATAAATTCTGGTGCATAGATATCTCCATCTTGTCATGTTAGTCATAATTTAGCTAATAGCAGAAGAGACTTCATGACATAGTATTAAAAATGCAAGTCAATAAAAATTAAAATTTAACAACGATTTCGATATATTTAATCTGTACCCATATAAGGAATTTTTCAACTACTCCAAAATGATCTAGAAATTGAGATGCAATCAAGAGCAATTAAACATTTTACTAATGCTGTTTTCAGATAAGAGTTAGATAAAATTTAAATATTATATTATTCTGAGTTTGTTCTGGTTTGTTTGTTTTTCTTCTTATTTTTTACATAATTACGGGTTGTTCCGATAAAGATGGTAATACTGAAAAAAAACCCAGCGAGATTAGGAAGTTTATGATTGCCTGAGACTAAATATTTTTATCATTTCCTCGATTATTCAAGTTTATTTCTTTTCCTTTGACAGTTTTGACAGGTGAATTCTGTGGTCTTCCGCGTAAAATCGAAGCAAATATATATATATATATATATATATATATATATATATATACTAGCAGTATAGCCCGGCGTTGCTCGGGTGTAATGAAGCAAATGTTTTCCGTTGAACTCTCGTCTACCGTTTTGCTGTACCAAATAAATAAATCTAATTCAGTGTAATTAAAATGATTAAATGATTTAAATTCCTTTTTTTAATCTGAAGATTGAGAATTTTCTATAAATTTGACAATTCTGCTCACCATACTTACATTATTTAAATTTAAATTAGACTTGAAATGTTGGAGAATAGGTTGCGTGTAAAATCTCAAACAACCCTTTTTTGTAGCGGATAAGAAATTCATTAAAATCAACCTTCTTCTTCACTTTTACAAAAATTCACAACGACGTGTAAAATCCTGCTTTTCCCAAATAGAAAAAAGGATTGACCATCTGCTTAACAAAAAAGTTGAAACCAGATTTTGCAAGTAGGTGTTAAAATGATTTTTGATCAATAGGAGCAACTTGTAAGACTTGGAACGACTTGGCGATCCAGTACGAAATTCAAAAAGACTATATATATATGACCTCGGCGTCAGTCAAGATGGGAGCCGAGAGACGAAAGAACTAAAATGTAACCAACTTCAAATCGACCCGGAGATAAGGTCTAGTCGCACCTTGTTATTTTTCTCCTTATCTCTTTCAACAATTACTACTACGAACATTTTGTATGAACTCTACTCATAATGTTTCTAATTGAACATTAATTTCTACGAATTCTAGCTATTCCGCCTTTTAATAAATTTCTATTTTAAGATGCAAAATATATATTTTGTTCTTCTCACGCTATTCCACACATTTCCACATATTCCAACCTGCCGACAACTAATCTTCTGATGAAAACCTTCTGATAATAATTCTGATGATAATTCAGCATAAAACTTGTCAGCTGTAGGGTGTTCGGTTAAGTCTGACACAAGGCCAAACCAAGAAGCATTAACCATCTCCGTACACTTCACACTCGCCCTTTTATTTCCCCCTTCTCCGACTATTTTTCTCTCACTCTATCTTCCTCTCCATTTCATCGACTTTCTTGGATTAAGAAAAACAACCTTTCTTACTACATTTTCCCTTTTATCATCTTGTCATTGTATTTTCCCCATTATTTATTTTGCCTCTTTCTGCTCCTTCATTTCGATATATATTTTTTTACTCTTTTCCTTTTCTGTTTCTTTCTATCCATTTCTCTTTTTATTTCCTTTTCTCTGTCTTTCACTCATTCACTCTCTCTTTTCTTCTCTTTTTCACTTCTTCTCTCTCCTTCTTTCTTTCTTTCTTTCTTTCCTTTTCTCTCTTTCACTAATTCTATTCTCTCTCTTTCTCTCTCCTCTTTATATCTCTATTTTATTATCTATCTAACCTTCCTTTCTATCTCTCTTCTTTTCTTTCTCTCTATCTCCTCTTACTCACACTCTCACTCCTTTTTATCTTTCAGTTCTCCTTCTCTCCCACACCTTCTCCTTCTCTCACACTTCTTCTGCCTTCAGCTCTTTCACTTTCTTCTCTTTTTCTCTGCTCTTTATACTATTCTTACCAGTATTATTTGTTCTTTCTATGCATCTTTCTTTCTCATTTCTCTTAACCTTTTCAATGTCTACATTTATAACACTCTTTTGTTTTTATTTTTTCACCAGAGGAATAAATATTTATATTGTTTCATTTTTAGATGTTATTTGTTTAGGATTCATTCTGTATTCAAATATATTGTCCAAATTATATATTTACGAGTGCGCCCGTGTCGTCAAAAATTACGGCAACATATATATTGATGCACATACTATTGAGTATCTTACATTAAGACTTAAAAAAATAATCCAAACCCATGAGAGAGACAGCTGGGAATATATCTATTATCATATCACCCCAAGCAAGGCATTCCAACACCACTATAGTTCAGGGGGTTACATAGAGTGATTGAGTATAGGAAATGTCAGAAGGAAGGTGATAGATGAGTAAGGAAGTACAGAGGAAGAGTGTTGGGGAGAATGGGTGCGAGTTAGTGTGTTAGGAGCTGTCTATTGACCTTACATTTAAACTCTGGAGGTTGTAGCCGTCGGAGAAGCACAGGCGGCAAGTGCGAGAAAAGAAGATGGAGTAGAAATTGCTGTTACATTTCATCGGTTTCACTGTAAAAGGGTGGGACCTAGTGGCTAATCTAGTATCCCGTGTAAATTCACACCTAGGGGGCATCAGTGATTCAAGTTCATCAGAGAGAAACCGTGAAAGTATTTATAGAAGAGGAACGGGGAAGTCACGTCACGCCGGTGAGAGTGTGACTGCAGGCGGTCAGCCAAGTTGGTTTCGATCACATTACAGATTCTCCGTTGTATTTTGTCAAGAACCCCGAGGAGAATAGCAGGGGCACCCGACCAGATGTGGCAGCAGTATTCAATAAACGGGCGGACGGTAGATTTATATATGTGGAGGATAGATTCAGACGGAAAGAATTTCCGGGTCCTGCACAGAGAGCCAACTTTCATAAAAGCGGATTTAGCAATGGATTCGACGTAGTCATTCCACTTGAGGTCCGCTGAGAGTGTCAGGCCAATCAGGCGTAGTGTTTTACTTTCTGGGAGGCAAACCTGTTCCATGCTAATGGTGCGGTTGTCTATAGTGGTTAATTGATAGCAGCTTGGTTTTGGAAGAATTGAATTTTACGAGCCATTTCTTACCCCAATCCACCACGGATTGGAGGTCCTTTTCAAGCTCGGCAGCGAGGTTCGCCTTGTCGGCCACACCAGATTTGTGATCGAGGCGAGAGTAAACATGCCTACGTGGGATGTTATGGCATCGGGGAGATCATTGATGTAGATTATATATATATATATATATATATATATATATATATATATATATATATATAGTATTCGACGACATAATTATTGCAAAATATTAAAATAATAAAGCGCTGTTAAAGGGAAAACACAAGAGGTTTTATTACTGATATTGAAGTTTAATAACTAATAGCAAAGAAAATGAACTGAGCCGACGCTGCCTCGCTATTGTCTTACTTTCCTCTAGCGTGACTGGAGATATATATATATATATATATATATATATATACAACGCTCTTTATTATAGTAGAGAGGCTTGTATGATTCATCTAAATATGTCTATATTTTGTGACTTGCTTCTAAATTCACATATAGATAGAAACTTTACTAAGGTGGTGCTTACTTCCCATATAATAAAGTATCTCTCTTCTCTAACTTTTGATCATAATAGAAACGTATTTTTTTATAATTATTTAAAATCACATCAGAAATATGATAGAATATCTCTAGGATAAGCACTTGGTTATTTTTGTGGGATCTCCCCTTTGTATATGATAATGGACTCGACTTGAGTATACATATACTCCTTCCATAGAGAGAACAGCAGTTGAGAGTGACAGTAGAGATCTGTTAGAATTATCGGAGAGTACCGGAACTGATGCGTAAGTTACCGAGAGTTACCTGAGTTACCCAGAGATTACCGCATAAGTCAGAATAGCTCTGAGCTTTACTCAGCTAGAATAATATATACTGATATACTATTTCCAACGACTTCACTTTAAGACGTATATATTTATTTCTTACTAATAGTATTCCTGGATTTACTAACTTGCGTTCAAGTTTGTATATTACGTCCAATATAACCTACTTTTCATCTGTTTTTGTTGTTCATTATTTTGTGCGGTTCCTCACCCGGAATCCACAACAATATAGTTCAGACGCAAGTAAGCGAGAAAAGACACTGTTAGCACAGTACTTATGGTTACAGCTACCCAACTCAACTATAATTTAGTTTAGGTCTTATTATCCCTACGTCAAAAACCGCTTTAAATTTCGTTCTTTTCCTCTAACTAAAACTAGAAAGTTCAGTCGTCCTGATATTAATAGCTAGGTGGTCGAAAATATGTGTTTAAATCTTTCCAGGGGTATTTTGTAAAAGCGAATGCAAAACTTCGATTGGAATTTGAATTCGACTTGCCAATTCCAATTTGAGAGCCGAAAACATCTACACTACGAGAATACCCAAGTTAGAATCTACTCTCATTGATTAAAAGTATTTCTTGTAGAGTTAAAGGTTTCCGAATTTTTTCATTAGTCTGTGCTTATTTCATCTGTTTCCATTTTATCGTTACAGCATGTCATCCTATCCAATATTGATTCTTATAAAATAATATATGCCTAGTTTTTTTTTTTTTTATCTAAAATTATAAAAAGCACTCTAGAAAAAGATATATTTATAACAGTTCTTCTACAGTATGTGTCAATTTCGCTCAACGTTGTCAACTTTAGTTAGAGGAGGACAATATTTCAAGTTAGAATATTAAACCAGATTATCGCGAGGTTGTTTTGAAAGAATACATTTCGGAAACGAACAATTCAGTATTGATAAGAGTTTTAACAAAACATTTCTTTATAAAAATTGTTCTAATTTTGAGGATTTTAATGTGTAGATTAGATAGTTAACATGAATATATTATTTATTCTTATTCAAAAAAATCAATTTCACTGTCAGAAATTTGCTGAAATGAATATACTCGGAAGTATATAAAATTGTTCGAAAAGTAACTATGTATTTCAACTGTATAATTTATGAGTCAACAAACCAAAGAAAAACTATTTTTTTACTGATAAAACAAAACAGGGTTTAGAATTCGTAGATCATGTATTCTGTGTGACAGTTCGTTTGTAGTTCATTTCAGTGTTTAATCAGGAAAACTTGGAAGAAAGGAATATGGATTCCACATGAGCGTTTTCTTGGAAATCGAACACAGATATCTATCTTCAGTAGCTGTCTTTCAACCAAGAGTGCTAACATTTTGATTGTTTCGTGGTTTCCTTTTTTTCTTTTTTTTTCTTTTTTCTTTTTTCTTTTTTTTTTTTTGCATTGAATTGTTTCAACTGATGTAAAATGGGTTTTGTATGTCAAAAGAAAATCGAAAAAGCAATACTTGTCACAAAACCAGAAACCAGTGTCAGCACCAAAATCACATCACTGATCGCAGAAGTCCTTGCTTTTTCATCTAGGAGGGTTTTAAAATTTTCATTCAGCTCGTGGAACATGAGATGAATATCACTGCAGATGATTATTGATCGGTAAAATAGAGCGTAACGAGGAAAATGCTCTGCTTCGAGAAAGAGAAATGGTTTTATTTTCCAGAATGTCAATAAAAGGGACATATTCTAAAAAAAAAAATAATGAAATGTAAAAAAAACAGGAAGTTTATCGACATTGTCCATGGGAATTTGTTTCAATATCGAGAAAATTTCATAAGAATATTTCATTGAGACAAATGAAGAAGTTGGAATTTTTTTTTCAAAATTATTTCGAGATTCTTTATCATCTTCTTTTTCTATATGTGTCGTGTATCTTCATGAGATGTGCGTTGTGGTGCAGTGGATATCGACTCGGAACGACAAATCGGGGAGTGGATTTCGAATTCTAGTTGAATTCCTTACATTCACTTGCGCACAAATACCCTTCGGAAAGGTATTAATCCGTCTCTTTCCTCCAGTTATGAGTTAAATAATAGGACAGATTGGGTTCTATAGCCTTGGCTGGTAACCAGTCTACCGCAGAAAGCAATGGCAACCTATTGCGGGATAATCATCTGCCCAGTCAGTCATGTCCCTTTCGAGACATGATTGCCCAAATCACATATGGCACTTAACTAACTGACTGACTGAGGTAGGCAATCATGGCTCTCCACAATTTCTTGTTCTTTGTAGCCCTTAATAAGTTTTTTTTCTTATTTCTTCTAAACTTTGTTAGCTAAAAAAGTGTTATGAGATTTTTCTCTTAAATTTAATTTCTCTTTATCCTGTGGGTATCGTAATTTTCAAGTCTGCTTTCTTCATTATGTGCCCTAGAAATTTCAACTGTCTTTTTCTTATGCTAAATATAAGATTGATTTTGTCCCCATTAACTCGAAAACTTCGTCGTTGCTTACATGCTCTGTTCATGGCTTTTTCAACATTCTTCTGTAGAAACACATTTCTGATGTTTCAAGTCACCCTTTGCCATCTTCAAGTAGACTTCCCAGAATTCAGTATATATAGGATGACTGATATCACGTAATATGTTTTTGTCATGGTGGCATCACCCATTACAACGGAGTGAACTCTTCCTACAGCTACATATACTACTCCTCACAAGAGGTGGAAGCAGAAGAGCAGCAAATATATATATATATATATATATATATATATATATATATATATATACTAGCAGTACAGCCCAGCGTTGCTCGGGTGTAATGAAGCAAATGTTTTACGTTGAACTTTAGGTCTTCAGCCAACCTACTTTGCTATTTGCGGAGATAGAGTGAGATAGCCAAGACTGCTACCGTACGATCATTGCGAGTCCCAGTTCTAGTATTACTACCTAACTATTTATCGTTCTACTAACAGAGTTCCAAGTATTTGTATTTTGCTGTGCTTAAAATGTATTTCGTTATCTCCTATTTTGGTTGTTGTATTATTTCTTGCTGGACTTTTAACCGGGTCCACAATAGTTTTGTACTTTTTTCTTTGCTTCTAACGAAATTTTTATTTTTAATACTCAGCTTAGCTTTTGGAATGTATCTTTGGCTATACCAATGCGTCTTCGGATCTTAGTGTCACACTTTATGTCCTCTGTTAAAAAAACATTCCAGATATTTTTTTTGGTATTTGTTTGATTTTTGTATCTCCAATTTGTAATTTGCATTTTGGGTTCATCCTTTTGTTAGAAACCATGCATTCTGTTTTCATTGATGTTGATGTTTAATCCTTTCTTCTCGATATTTTTCTCTGACTTTTATGTGTATTTTTCGAATTTTCTTTCCGTGTCTGCTGTCAACACCGTGTCATCTTCATATCTTGTGTTAAGTATGTAGCCGCCAATAATGAATCCTGGTAGGACATCTAAATCTCTCTGTATTGCGTCGCTGTACAGGTTCAAATAACAATATTTACATTATTCGGACTATTGTCCTCATCTTTGTTGCCATTGTCGTTTCAGACTTTGTACGCTCCGTCCTTCTTCAGATGCTAGGAATTTTGAACCGAACACTTTATTACAATCACTGGGGTATATCATTCTCATCCAAATATCTGGGTACTGAAAAGAAAGACTAAGAAAGGATTTTTAAATATCTCAAGTGTATCTATCTACGAACTCTTTTTATATATATATGGATGAGTGCGTGAGATTTAAGTGAAAGTAAATTTTAAGTATATTAGTGTGTTTTTATATACTTATATTATACACTAGTGCCTTTCTTGGGGTGATATGACTATATTAAAAATTGTTTATATCAGATCAATTTCTTTTATTATCATTTTTATGTTAGTATTTTTCTGGTATTTTAATATTATATTCTACATAAATATTTTAACTAAATATATAGAATTTTTTAATTCCCAATTTTTCGAATCTAATATAGAAATTGATATATCTACAAAAAATGTGTTTGTATCACAATTCAGCATGAATCAGCAAAATAATGAAGCTAAATTCGAATATGAAAAAAAAAAAACATTGTTACATTCGGAACAATGAATGTATAAAAAACTTATAGATTTGGTAGGATCGATTCCATGAATATAAATATCTATCTCATCTTTATTAATCAGTATTTCACGTTGGAAATTGAAATTTTGTCATTTAGATAGAGTGTTAGATAGCGAGAGATAGATATAAAGACATATCATACAGCCATATACATTACCAAATACGTATAACGAAACGGCTGCATTTGAAGGAATTGGATGGAATGATTGATGATCAAACACGTTATAATGTAGAACTGTTTGATAGATTTTGGTCCAAAAACCCGCAAAATACATTAATATTATAATCTCATAAAATACCTTCCAAGAATTCCCGATGTTCTGAATTACATTATCAAGTTCGCTCTTCTTACACACCTCATATGCCTAAAACGTAAGTTTGCTTACAAGGGGGTACTGAAAAGAAAGACTAAGAATTGATTTTTAAATATCTCAAGTGTATCTATCTAGAAATTGTTTGAATATGTATGGATGAGTGTGTGTGATTTAAGCAAAATTTTAAGTATATTAGTGTGTTCCTATATACGCGTCACCGAGATCCGAACGCGAATTGGCATGGCGAATGAAGCATTCCAGAAGTTGTGTAAAGTATTAAGAAACGGGAGAATTTCGCTAGAAACAAAGAGGAGAGTACTAGATTGCTATGTGTTGTCGGTTCTTCAATATGGCAGTGAATGTTTGACAATATTCTCGAAGATGAAGGAAAAACATGAAGCAGCTGAAATTTGGTTCTACAGAAGGATGCTGCGGATATCATGGACTGAGCATGTGAACAATGTTGAGGTTCTGGAGAGGATGGAAACGAAAAGAAAATTAATACTGATCATCAGGAAGAGACAGCTAAAGTTTCTGGGACATGCAATGAGGAAGCTTTGGAGAACCTGATACTAACAGGCCAGATAGAGGTAAAAGGAGGCAGGGGATAACTTATTTGAAGGACTTGATCAGGTGGATGACGGAATGAGAGTTGCGTGGTGTAACAGGAGAAAGTGTGCTAAGAGCCACCAGGGATAGGGAGATATGGAAAGTCATGATCGCCTACGTCCTGAAAGGACAGAGCATATAAAAGAAGAATATACGCGTACTGAAACATAAGCTCGCAGTCAAAAAAGTAAACGCTTACACACTTTGGTTCATCCTTTTGTTAGAAACCATGCATTCTGTTTTCGTTGATGTTGATGTTTAATCCTTTCTTCTCGATATTTTTCTCTAACTTTTATAAGTATTTTTCGAATTTTCTTTCCGTGTCTGCTGTCAACACTGTGTCATCTTCATATCTTGTGTTAAGTATGTAGCCGCCAATAATGAATCCTGGTAGGACATCTAATCTCGCTGTATTGCGTCGCTATACAGGTTCAAATAACAATATTTACATTATTCGGACTATTGTCCTCATCTTTGTTGCCATTGTCGTTTCCGCCTTTGTACGCTCCGTCCTTCTTCAGTTGCTAGGAATTTTGAACCGAACACTTTATTACAATCACTGGGGTATATCATTCTCATCCAAATATCTGGGTACTGAAAAGAAAGACTAAGAAATGATTTTTAAATATCTCAAGTGTATCTATCTACGAACTCTTTTTATATATATATGGAGGAGTGCGTGAGATTTAAGTGAAAGTAAATTTTAAGTATATTAGTGTGTTTTTATATACGCGTCCTGGAACACATCCACACTCGCAATCAAAAAAGTAAACGATTTCACATGCGCATATTTTAATAAAGATTTATGTCTTCTTCTTCTTCATGTACCATGTCCCTTAAGGACGTTAGCGATCATGGACTTCTACTTGGCTCTGTCTCTTGTAGCTCTCAACATTCTTGCAGACTGCATCTCTTTCATCATCTCTCTTCTTGCCTACTTTGGCTTCAGATCCCCCATGAGGATTGAAATATTTTGGAGTTTGCATTGAGCCTTAGTGTTTTTATAGCATATAGTAAAACGTTTTAAATGTTTTCTATACTTTGTGCTGTTGATGTAGATACAACGATGATTCCCAAGAGGTCGCCCACCTAAGTACTGACCAGGACATTATTGCTTAACTTCGATGATTGTACTGAGATTAAAGGTTATAGAACCCTTATCCACCAACGTTTTAGCACATAGTTGAAGATGGAAAAGGATTTCCTCTCAATTTCCCAAGAATTATTTTGTAGCTCTGACAGCACACCAGAACAGATTTCTTCATTTACCAGTTTAATATCAATCCTACTACTCTTTTATTTTTTCTCAGCCTGAATAAAAGGAGACAGGGGATAACTTATTTGAAGGACTTGATCAGGTGGATGACGGAACGAGAGTTGTGTGGTGTAACAGGAGAAAGTGTGCTAAGAGCCACCAGGGATAGGGAGATATGGAAAGTCATGATCGCCTACGTCCTGAAAGGACAGAGCACACAAAAGAAGAAAATACGCGTACTGAAACATAAGCTCACAGTCAAAAAAGTAAACGCTTACACACTTGGCTTCACACTTTGGCATCAGGTCCTCAATGACGATTGTCCTCATTTTTGTTGCCATTGACGTTTCGGTTGTTGTACGCTCCGGCCTTCTTTAGATGCTAGGAATTTCAACACAAACCCTTTAGTCAATCAAGAGTGTATATCATTCTTATCCCTTGCGTAGTAATGTCTCTTTTGGAAGTCATGAGTTACCTCTCTCTAACTCCGTAAGCTACTTGTTCACCACTGCAACAAAGATGAGGATAATAGTCTGATCAACTTATATACTGTAAATACTACTTCATCTCATGAATATAGGTAAATACTAAAAGTTCAATTAAATCGTGTAAGACTCATTTTTGTCTTACACTCTTTTCTATTTTCGTACATCTTTGAATTCATTTTTTGTCTGTATGCAGCCGATTTGCTTCCAGGATAGGTTATTCTAATGTTTTCCCTAATAAGTTGAGGTTCTCGATCATCTCTTTTATTAGTTTAATATCAATCCTACTACTCTTTCATTTTTTCTCAGCCTGAATATACGATCCTGTTTGTCACTGGCGAAATCTCCATTGTATACACGCCTAAATTACTGAGAGTAAAAAAGAAAACTAAGAATTTAGAATATGACAATAAATGAACAAGAATCAAGAAAACAAAAAATAACAGTTCAATTGCATTTATATTTTCGAAGACTGCAATTGACAGGAAAGCAAGAAGTTGAAAGAAATTCTACAAGCAAAATTACAGGGGTGAAAAATAGCTTACCTTATGATTAAAATTAGCGATTTCAACAGTAAAATAATGAGACCTAACATTCAATCTATTACTTCAATCTCATTCACGAAGTCGAATTATCAAACATAATAATACCCAGGAAAGAATATTAACCTATTTCTAACAAGCACGAAGAAAACTTTGTATTAGAGAAAATTACTTGAAAGATAATAAGTGTGTTGTAACAAATAAACAGCGTACTGGAGGAAGAATTGAAAAAAATCGTTCTAATCATAACGGCAATTGTATTTGATACTCAAAACAATATGACAAAATAGGCTTCGAAGATAAAATATTGCCTATAGTAAATCTATTTATTCTGCTGTATAAATGTTGTATGCACTGGATTGTTACTCTTGTTTTTTGTTTGTTTTCTAATATCTGAAAGTTTTGTCATGTGATCTTTAAAGCAAATGTGCATATTATTGATATTCTGCTCTTTTATCAGTGTCCCTGTTTTTAACAAATAGTTGTAATGATATTTACCCGATTAGAGGAAACATGAAGTAAGGTAATCTAATCAAAGTGTTTCGTGACTAAAGAACCCCTTGAACTCTTAAAAGATACGAAAATAAGAAAAATATGCAGTTTGTTTTTTGCCATAAGCGTTCTAAGAGATATGAAAAGAAAAGGAAAAAAGTGGCATTTAATGTAAGTACATTCACTCACCTTTCAAATGTTGTTCATAAAAATACTTCATATCGATATTTACTTTATTTTACTCGAACACAAATCCGTTTTACACTAATAATATTCCCCTATTTATAAATGAAGCATACGTACACACACACACACACACACACACACACACACACACATATATATATATATATATATATATATATATAGTACTGTGCAATAGTATTAGGAACAGGGGTGTTTTTCCTAAAACCTCACTGAAATTCAAATACAGGGTGAAAATCCAAGTAAATTGCTATTAAATACTGATTATTTAAAACTAGGTGTAAAAGAAATGTATTAAAAGGAAGTTATATTTAATATTTCCTATTTTCTATGAAACAAGTTATTTTGAAATTATTCATTATTCTATTATCCTTGGATATGACTGACCTTTTTCTTATTAGCACCTCTCGAATTGATAAATCTAATGTTACTTCGCAAGACACACTTTGAGAACAAATAGAAGCTGCTTAGCAGGAGATAACAATACATTGCAGAAGCTCGTAATTTCAATGCCTGACAAAATGAAGGCTGTCATCAAAGCAAAAGGCTATTATACTAAATATTAAATTTGTTTTGTAACAAGTATTTTTTCTTGTTAAAGCATTTGTTGAGTAAATCAAATAAAATTACTTTAATAAAATTGCTTACTTTCTGTCAATATGCCTCATAAAAGATAAAATAGTTCTTGTCCTAATACTTTTTGTACAGTACTGTATATATATATATATATATATATATATATATATATATATATACTAGGTGCGATTGGTAAATTGTCGCAATTATTTTATTATTTCAAAGCAAAATTAAATATTAAATTTATTTTGTAACAAGCATTTTTTCTTGTTTAGTAAATCAAATAAAATTACTTTAATAAAATTGTTTATTGTCTGTCAATATGCCTCATAAAAGAAAAACAGTTGTTGTCCTAATACTTTTGCACAGTACTGTATATATATATATATATATATATATATATATATACTAGGTGCGATTGTTAAATTGTCGCAAGTAGTTTATTATTTCAAAGCAAAAGTCTGTTATACTAAATATTAAATTTATTTTGTAAGAAGCATTTTTTTCTTGTTAAAGCATTTGATGAGTAAATCAAATAATATTAATTGAATTAAATTGTTTATTTTCTGTCAATATGCCTCATAATAGAAAGAAATAGTTGTTGTCCTAATACTTTTGAAAAGTACCGTATGGATGGATGAATGTATGGATAGAAATAAGTATACATATGTGTACACACAGAGATGCACACCAATAACCCTTCAAAAAACTATATCGGTAAAATTAGCAAAATCATCCTGGAAAGAGCGTGAAAGTACACGAAAAATGCTTAAGGTTTGAGCCAGTGGTGTAATGCAGCTGAATCTATTGAATGGTTCACCAAAATAAAAATAAAAAGGAATGCACGTTCTTACAGTTAAATATTTGCGATTTTTGCACATCTATTACTGAAAATCTATAACCCGTTGCTTTCGACTTAGCCAAAAATTACCGCCCTAGCGACCAAGACATCAATATTACCAAGAAAAGGCACATAAATATATCCTGTTTCGTGATGGCTGCCTGTGGACCGAAAGAACCAATCGAGATTTATGCACTACTATGGGCAGATTTGTCTACGGCTATATCGTGTTGAATACACCGGTTCCCGTCCGATCACCGAAGTTAAGCAACATCTGTGCCTGGTCAGTACTTAAATAGGTGACCATTTGGGAATACCAAGTGCTGTAAACGTAAGGACCAAAATAGTCCACTGGTCCTCCAGGTTTTGGGGTTTGCGTGCAGGACTAACAACACTGCCCCTTAAAAAACATTTTGTTACAGAAACAGCAACAAAAACTTGCCACCCTATCTATAGGTAGATTTGATTCTGCGGAGATCCATGAATTGGTCAGGGTTTTGCTTTGTGGAGATTTAGGTATGTCTTCGATGCAGAAAAAAACTACCGGATTATACACAAATGATTGATTAATACTTCTAAGAAATACTAGCCGACAACAAACTGTTCGTCTAAGCAAAGGCCTGATGAAGTTCTTTAAAAATCACCACCGCCACTAACGCTGAAGTGATCAACTTATTTGATGTAACTTTCAGTCAAAATAATGGCCTATAAAAAAACATACACTAAAGATTCTTACAACCACAAATACATCGACAAAGATTCTAACCACCACCACCACAGAATACTAGACAATATTCATAAATCTATCCAATTTAGATTATCTTAGGCAGTTTTTGATAACAGTAAAATTAAATATGTTAAGGCTTTAGTCAAAAGTAAACACAGTGTAAGTTTAGAATACTCTGATAGAATCAAAGATAGCAAACATCGAAATCGCAAAAACGTAACATCATATGGTTCAACCTACCTTTTTATCATAACGTCAAGACCAACATCGGAATTTTTTTCTAAATTTAATTGCCAAGCATTTCTTACACTAGATTTTCATCAAAAACAATGATAAGGTTCAGTATAGTTCAAAAACTTTGATAAATATATCTCACTACATAATTGTTGTGGAATCTCCCCTTTGGATATGATAATGGACTCGACTTGAGTACTGTTAGGGCGCCGCTCCTATTTGACTACAAATGGACTGTTCCCATTGCTATATATAGCAATGGTTGATTCTCTACAGGAGACTCGTAGAGAGTCATTGGAGAAGTGCTTGGGAAGATTTTGACGTGTTTTTGTCAATTTCAGACTTCTCTGACCTTGTTTTGGCGAGTTACTCCCTTATCCCACCTCTCCCCATATTTTAATTTAGTGTGGTGGAGAAATATAAAATTTTTGCTGTTGGCGTACTAAAATTTTAAAATGGACGACAATAGAAAGAAAGAAAAAATTAAATTTTGACCCCCCCCTGGAAGGGTCCTCCAGATAAAAATGATGAGGCATTTCCCCCACGTTCTGGGAAAGAAGAGAATGTCAAAGAAAATATGACAAAGACACCAGTGGCCGAGAATGGCCGAAAGGAGGCTAATGACAAAGAAAAAGACATAAAAGATGCAAGACAAGACAACAAAAGATGCTGAGGCCGGGGAATCGCCCTGTGGCTGGAAGTCCCCTCCGAAATGCAAAATCAATCTGACGGAGTTCTTGGAGAGAGCTAAAAGCTACGCACACCTTGTAAAAGAAGGTGGGCTCTTAGAAGATCCCCAGGAATTAAAGAAGATTGAAAAAAGAAGAGTGTCAGTCTTCGTGGTGGACAAGCGTACGCGCAAAATTTGTCGCAGCACGAAAGACACAGTGATGAAAGCACTGCAGTCGGCCGGTGTTAAGCCCTTGAGAATAGTTAAAGGTGCGGGCTTCTTCATGTGGGACGTACTGCTACCCACGCTAGAAGATTGCCTCAAAATAGCGACAGAAGATTTAATCACCAAAGATTACATAATAAGAACAGAGTACGATGGCAAAAGAAGGACCAGTGTAGCAGTATATGAGGTTCCTCCTCAGGTTATCGGGGAACATCTGGCTGCCTACTTTTCGCAGTTTGGCCAAATTTTAGATGCCTCCTGCGATGACCTGACCGGGGGATGGTCTTTCGAAATAATAATCGACCGCTATGCCTTCCTGACCATCCTCAACTGCCTTGACGTAGGGGGCCTGAGCTTGCCGGTGATCGTGTCCGGCCGCAAGCCAAAATGCTGGAGGTGTGGAGAGACTGGTCACCTCTCCTCCTCCTGCCCACAGAAGAAGGCCTCTGGAAGCCAGGCCCCAGACGACCAAAATCCCCCTCTGGCCGCTTCTGTTACATCCGGCTCGCCCGTAGTGGACATGCCAATGCCCAGGACCGGTGTGGTAGTTCCCCCGGTTGGGAATAAAAAAGTTCCCTCACCCCCCCGAAAAACCATCTCCAGCTGCAAGTGCAGCCACGGAGAAGGAAATGGGGGAGTGACTGGTTGTTGGTAGAGCCAGGGGGAAGCGCCAAGCAGCGGAACCCCTCGGTCCCCGGAGACCCCAAAGACTAAAGGCACTAACAGCCCCACTCCCTCCATCAGCAAGAAGGGTGATGCCTCGGCCTGGTCGGCTCCGAAACTGGAAGAGCTCAAAAAAGCATTCGACCCAGGTTATGAGAAGATGCAAAGGATCAAAGTGCTCAAAAAGCAATTAGAGAAACGTCCTTTTCGCCCATCAGAGGAGTTAAAGAAACAACTGGCTCAACGTCCACCCCGCCCCTCGGCCTCTGCCCTGTCCTCCCCTCAAAAGAAAAAATCTGGCAAAAAAATTCATTCTTCACAACCCACTCCCAGTAAACCGTCCCCTCGTAGTCGAGACAGTTACCCCTTCCAGCCAAAAGACAGAGAAGCCCATCTTCTGAGGACAAAGAGGCACGGAAAAAACCGGCCAAAGTACCGTACTGGCAAGGGGAGGACATCTGCAGTATTTCCCCGGCCCAGGCCGAAAGATCCAAGAATTTTGGCAATAGAATTAAACAATTGAAGGTGCTGCTGGCTATGAAAAGATGCGGGGAAAAAGATGTGGAAGTACCCGGAAATTTCCCAAACGCACAAAGGATACTAACTGTCATCCGCACTGGGCCGGGGGCGCGGCAGACTTGGGGCATGGTCGAGGAGGCTGCGAAAGTAATATCCCTGACACCACCAATTGTGATCACCAAATCAGAACAAACTTTGAAAAATTTTGTTCAGGACGGGTCCCAGTTTTGGTTCATCCCTCCCTCTATAGGGCACTGAAATTAACCTTTCCCTGGGATGTTGGCGGCGTCTCCTCTGACGGCACTATCAAGAATGAGATGGGCCATAGGTCAATGGGAGAGGCTGTCGGCATCCTTTCCTCGTCCATGTTCTGTCCAGGACCCCAACCATAATTACGTATCACAATGGCTCTTTGGTTAACAAGTGTAAATGCCCGGGGATGAGGTCAGAGTATCGGAGGGTGAGACTCACTCATGATCTCCAGCGCCTCGGGGTTGATGTTTGTTGTATACAGGAAACCCGGTTTTTAGCTGGCGACTATGAGGGCATACTGTCTAGGGATTACGATCTCTATTCAGCATGTTTTGATGGTCGTTCTAGAGGTGTTTCTTGGCTAGTGAGCAAGTCATTAGGTGCGGTGTGTGCGCTTGTCTTCGCGGATCCAGCGGGCAGGATTTGTGTGCTGGATATTATCATAAAGGAGATGTCTTTTCGGCTCATTGGGGTTTATGCGCCCAATGTCCATGCGGGGCGTCCTGCTTTGTTTCGGCAGCTCGAGTCGTTCTTTGGAACATCGAGGCGGGTAATTTTAGCGGGGGATTGGAATGCCGTCCTTGACCCTGAGAAAGATCGTATAGGAGAAAGATCGGGTACTAACAATCCGGATGTGAAACTATTTCGGGAATTTATCGACAGGAATGATCTTGTCGAGAAATACCGAAATGAACACCCCCGGGAGGTAGTGTGGATTTGGACTAATAGGGGCAGCTCGGATTTGAAGGTTCGCGCAAGCTACCTCGACCGAGTCCTAGCTAAGAGAGTCGACGTAGAGCTCTTAGGTTGTCCAAGTTTCCAATCGATAGTTTACACGGATCATAGGCTCGTCCGGGTTCGTGTAAACTTAGATAAGCCTAAGGTTAAGTTGGCTGGCTACTGGAAATTGAACGCGTCATTATTTGATAGCCAAGATTTCCAGGACCAGCTTTTACTAACACTAAAGCGGGAACTGACGGGGGCTGTGGTTGGGAATAAGTGGTGGGACACACTAAAATCTAAACTTAGGTCGTTTGCTGCCGACTATAGCCGTCGGCTCAACTTAGCTAATTTAGCAGCGCAAACGGCAGTAGAGAAAAAAGTCGATCGGGCAGTGAAATCCCGTAATAATGGGGACGTAGCCTTAGCTAGGGCCGAGCTGGCCTCCTTGCTTATCAAGAAGGATCAAGCTCTGGTAGTTAGGGCTAGGTTAAAAAGAATGTCTTCTGAGGCAACGAATATGGCCGCAGAATTGCGTGCAGAGGAAGCTAGGCAAGCAGTCAATCGGCATATCAAGGACATCACATTGCCGGACGGGTGTACCGTGACCACAGACATGGGTATATATGTGGCTTTTCGAGATTACTACCAGGATCTTTTCACCAGGGAGCCCGGTCTGAGCCTATTTGGCTGACTCTCCCTGCCTCGAGGCGGCTGAAGCAGCTGGGTGCGTGGGGCCCATAACAAAGTCGGAAATCTGGGATGCGCTGAAACTGGTTGGCCGGGACAAAACTCCAGGATTGGATGGTCTTCCCTACGAAATGTACTTGAGGCTGTCGTCCGTTTTTGTTCCTCTGCTGGCGCTTGTTTATAACAACTGGATGGAGCAAGGGTCTATACCTCGACGCTTCACCAGGGGTGTGATCAAGTTGCTTCGCAAGAGCAAGGGCGGTGGGGGTGGCATAGATAATTATCGGCCTTTAACGATGTTAAATACTGACTTAAAGATTTTTGCCAAGGTCTTGGCCCGCCGTTTGCAGGCTGTCCTCCCTAGTCTGATTGGCCCCGAGCAGACTTGTGCTGTGAAGGGCAGGACTATTCAGGACAACCTTCATTTGGTACGCCTGATCATCGAGAAAATCGACACTGAAGCCGCGCTGATCAATTTGGATCATTCCAAGGCATTCGATAGGGTTGACCATCGGTTTTTGGAGTCTGTCCTTTTCGCCGCCGGTTTCGGGCCGTAGTTTCGCTCCTGGATCCGACTGCTGTATGAGTCCCCCGCTGCGCTGGTGGAAGTGAATGTCGTAAGATCGAAGACCTTCACATTATCTCGCTCCATTCGTCAAGGTTGTCCACTTTTGCCTTTGATCTACGCTCTTGCGTTGGAGCCTTTCCTTCGCAAGTTAAAGGCGAATCCGGTCTTTCGCGGAATTTCCGTACCCGGTGCTACCACCTCGGCCAGGTACTCCGCCTATGCTGACGACGTTTCGGTTTTTGTGTCGAGCAAAGCCGAGATTGACGAAGTTAGCAAAGAAATCAGATGTTATGAGACGGTGACAGGGGCCAAGATCAATCGCGATAAGTCTGTCGGTTTGCGATTGGGTGCGTGGAAGGAAGTTTCTCTTCCCGGACCTTTCCTCTGGACGGACGGGCCGATCAAGATTCTCGGCGTCTTCTTCGGTCCTGATCTCCAGTTGGAAATGAATTGGTTGGAGGTTCGAGAGAAGGCCGAGGGCGCAGTTCACTGTGAACTTGGAGGAAGCTTTCCTTAAAGGGAAGTGCGGAAGTATGTGCCTCGCACATCTACCCGATTCTCCTTTACCGACTCTCGGTACTTCCTCTCCCGTGTGCTATTCGATTGGGATTAATACAGCTCTTGTTCTCCTTCCTTTGGGGAGAAGGCAAGGCTCCCAAGGTGCGTCGCGAGATCTGTTGCCTTCATCCTTCTGAGGGCGGTCTGGGCATGCCTAGCGTTGAGATTCGTCAACATACGCTTCGCATTAGATTCCTGGATCGAATGTGTATTCTAGCGGATGAGAACGGCGCCCTTGTCAAAGAGGACGTCCATAAACACTTTCCATCCTTGAGAAGTGTGCACTTGTCCGAGGAGGAGGCCGGCCGTACTACTCGTGGCGAGTGCTCCTTCTATAAAGAATGTCGTTTGGCTCTCCAGTTTCTCTTGCGGGCTACGGATGACCTCTCCAACGCCCAAGCGTTGTCTCTTAGGGAATTATATCGGGTGTTAGTTAGGGTGGCCGTTCAAGATGAACTAATAGGCGAGCTCGGGCTTACGAAGCAGGAGGCTCGCTCCATATGGCCTTGGGCGCCCGGGTTGAAATGTCTCACTAATGATGAGACATCACTCACCTGGCTGATGTTCTGAAAGGCTCTCTGGGTAGGCAAGAAACTTCATGTAGCGGGCCTAACACCGAAATCAACCTGCGTGCGTTGTGGGCTGTCGGCGGAATCCGTCGATCATGCCTTCTTCCACTGCAGTGTTGTTGCTCCGTTATGTAGGTTTCTTGAAGATCTCATGGTTCGTATGCTGCGTGGAAAGTTCTTTGTCCTTGAGGCTAGTTCTGTTTGTAGCAATGTCGTACCTCCGTTATCTAGGGCTGATCACTATGTGCTCTTTTGCTTACTAGGCGTTATGCGAGTTGTGATTTGGACGACGCGACAGAAGGAATTCTATGGTGATGAGAAGTTTACCTCTTCCCAACTGATCTTGTTCTTTAAGCATCAGCTTAAAGTCCAGATCAGGACGGAAAGGAAACGACTCACTCCATCTGAATTTGGCAAAAGGTGGGTGACTCTTGCGCGTTTCTGTCGAGTGAAAGGTGCTGACCTGGAGTGGTTGTTTGATGCTGGTTAGGCATCAGGATATTGGGTGTGCTGGGCGGAACATGTACACCCCTTCCCTGTTAGTTTAGAGTAGGAATTATTTGATTTTCTGGTGTCCTCTTTAAAGTTAACTTAACTTGGTTATGATTGCTCATTGGCCCCCTTTTTTCTTTTTGGCCCCAGTTTTCTTTTAGTTTAATCCCCCACCCCTTCCCACTTTAGGTGTTCAGGAATGTTAATTCTCCGGTGGATGCGTGGCGTCTTTCGTTATTTTTCAAGTGTGCTTTTCGTTTTTGTTATGGTGTTTAAATGTGTGAGTGATTGTGTGAGTGATTGCTGATCGGATAAGTGGTATTATTATATTTATATAGCCACGCATTATACTTCGTCCGGGGAACTGATTTTGCTGTCACAATATTAGAGTAGTGGGGGCTTTTATTACTAATACAATTTTATTTAGTTTCTTGTAAATATCGTATATTCATTATATAAAATGAGGTACCTCCACTGGAGTTCATTTTTTTACCTATAACTAAAATTAAATTGAAATTTTAAAAATAAATAAGTTATCTTCAAGCTTTAAAATTAGCTTTAATTGACAGCCAAGGGATTAAATTTAATAATTCTAGTAAGCAAAACATACTGGTGTAATTTTTAACCTAAATTATATTGATTTAAATCTAAAATTTTAATTTTTTTTTAAATATACCGCCATTTCTGATTGAATGACTCGTTAATTAAACAGTAGCCTAATTTCTGTTTTTAAAAATCTTGCAAAAATAAAAAAAACCGCGCTGACAGGTTATTAAAGTCAAATTTTAATATTAAAACTTACCTTTATCTATTTTCAATCAATTAATAATTGCTTACTGACAGAAATTTACAAAAAAAAAAAATTAATTACGGTAGTCCTTTTTTTTTGTTATGTAACTCATAGAGGTGTCGAAAGATGACAGCTACCGGATGTTGACAGATACGCAGTGTATGGTGACCAATCGTGCTAAAAAATTTTAATTTTTTTTTTTTGATTTGTAACAAATAGTGAAATTAAAAATTTAACAATTTCAGCACTTATATATTTTATAGAATTTTAGTTTAGATTTATAGCCAGACATTTGAATATGCTTTCTGAATAAATAAAAATTTTAAAAATTTAAATTTCTTTTAAAATAATTGTAATTTAATAAGAAACAATGAGATAAAAAACAAATTTATTTTGGTAAGTGTAAATAAAATGTAACCAGACTTTTCATTGTCGTTTGGTTTGTCCATTTAAAAAAAAAATTGAAAGAACATGTAAGTGGGGGAAAAAAAAAAGAAAATTCCCCAAATTTAATAAAAAAAATTGTCACAATCTTAAATTATTCTGAATTTTGAAATGAATGCCTTTTCATTTTTTTTTCATTTTTTTTAAATTTAGGTATAACAAAATCAGAAGACTTACTTGTTAATTATTTTTTTCGTGAGGGGGTATTTTAGACAAAAGTGCGAACAAATGTTTGACAAGTTTGTCTAAAAATCTCCAAAAAAAAAATTCAAGTAGAAATTTTTATAATGGTTAGTTAGGTAATTCCCAAACGTATAAAACGTTACCATTTATGATAATTCTTCAAATTTAATTAAAACAAACTTTTATCGTGAATATTTTTTTGAAGTTCAGTTATGAAAATGTTTTTATTTTCTTGAACTGTACTGTAGTGTTCAATACATATCTTTTTTTTTAATTATCATGAATTACTTAATGCACCTACGGTCACAATTAATTCAAAAATTAAAGATTTTAAAATAAAAAGATACTTTTAAATGTTGATGGAATTACTTGCAAACAGGCTGTTAAATTTTAGAAACATAAGATTGACATTGCGTTATGTTTTGCCAAGGGGAATAACCCAGAACGCTTGCTAACTTATAGAATCATTTTGACCCATATGGAACACCGTACTTTATAAGATTTGAACATCGTACTTTATAACTTTGAACGTATTTGCACAAATAATTAATTCATTTTTTTTCTTTTTAAAAATATTTTGGGTGAAAATTTTTTATTAATTTTTTTTTGTTTTATAGACAGTATAATCATCAATTCTTAACTAAAAGGAAAAACAGATACAGTTCTTTAAAAGATTTTAAAATATTTTTAAATCTTTATACATTATTTATAATAAAAAAATAAAAAAATGAAAACAATTCTTTTTTTATAATTTTATTAGTAATCAAAAAAAAATTTTTTTTTCAGACTATAATGTCCTTAATTTTTATTATTTATTCCAGCAATTAAAAGCTTATCAAATTAAATTATATCAAAGTTTTATTGCATTTGTTATATTTCTCTTCGGAGCAGATTTTGGTATCGTGGATAATAATTTTAAATAAAAAAAATACATGATTTATATTTCCCGATGAGTTCTGCGTTTAACTAATAAAACAAAAAATTCCAGAAAATTAAAATTCATTAAAATTTCATGAATTTACTTGAAGGGGGGTAACAGACTTAAAAAAAAAAATTGTTTTCATCAAAATTTTAAGAAGGTAATAATTTCAAAAATAATTTTATTCATTTGTTAATGAGTACTGAAAGTTTCATTAAAATCCGACAAATATTTGTTTTTTGCGAGAATTTCCTAATTAATGTGTTCGGAAACGAAAAGGTGAGTCAAGAAAAAAAAAATTACGTAATCAATTATAAAATAGACGTAATATTTTTAACCACGCTAACTCCAAATCAAAAACAAAATTTTCTGACAAAATTTTGAAAATGTTAAAAGGGATTAAAAAATTTTATAAAATAATTAAAATTTACTTTGATCTTTCCTCTTCATAATATTATAAACGTTTTGGATAGAAAAATTTCCTTTATTAAGTTTTTAACCTTTTTAATCTTTTTTTTATGATGGATTTTTGTGACGTAGTGGAGGTACCTATATAAAATCATTGGGGAATTTTAAATGTTGTTATATTTTCTTCCCATGCCCTCCACTGAAAATTGTACATATGGGAGTTAAGTAGGACTACATAGAGAACCTGAGGTATTATGGTGGACGTGGAAAGAATGGTAAGTAAAAATGTGGTATTATGGTGTAAGGTTTATTGTAAGTGTGTCAGGGTCAACGAAAGTGAATAGCTAAGTTAAATTAGGACATTCCCCATCCCCAATTTCGGCCTTGTGCCACATTTTTTTGTATTTTATACAAAAATAAATAATGTCGTAGAGAATCACTTGGTGTTTCCTAAAGTGCTGTCAGTCGTTATTAGATTCAACAGCTACTTTGAGTGAGAAATCTTTGTGTCACCCGTGAGTACGACGTTTTGTTTTGCCATTGTTTATTATAATTGTCTTGTTGATCGTCCGTTGGAGTCTTTGAACGTTTTTTTTTTTTTGTGTTTTTCGTTTGGAGTGGGGGCAAGCTCAAATATGGCTTTGTCTCCCCAGCCGTCTACTTCTTCGGCAGTTATGCCGACGGTGACTCCTTCACCGTCGGTCTGGAATAATGCGCCGACAAAATATGACAGTAACTATTACCTGCAAATGCAGGAAAAGTACAAGCAATTTTTAAAGGATAATGAGCTTATCATTATCCCCGAAGTTGGAAAAGAGGTTGCCACCAGGACAATTTCCCTACTGACGTCCGACCCAAAAACCCGGAAATTTGTAGGCGTCAGTAGGGAAAGTATGGAGGATACACTGAAGAGCCTGGGCATAAATCCAAAAGTGTTAGCAAGAAGATCCCGAGCCATGTGGGATGTTCTCCTTGGCTCTGAAACTGAGACAAAAAAATTTGCCGGAACGTGCCTACAAGCCAAAGGTGTGCGCCTTCAAACTGAATATATGGGTACAAGGCGCACACATATAATGATACACGGCGTACCTCTGGAAATTCACTGCGACCACGTTGGGGCCTATTTGTCACAGTTTGGAGCGGTGGAGGAGGTTAATAGAGTGATGAGCAAAGCTGGGATACCTACAGAGGACGTCAGCACGTATGTAATCGTAGACAGAGCTAACTTTCTACGAGTGCCTGACGTCCTCCTATGCAATGGCCGAAAATTGTTTGTGGCCGTAGAAGGACGTAGACCGCATTGTTGGCATTGTGGAGCAGCAGGCCACATGGCCAAACTATGCCCCACTAAGAAGCCAACAGAAAATAAAGAGGCAGCACCGGCATTTCAAGAGACAGAAAACATGACGGTAGCACCGGCGGTGCAGCCGGAAAAAACAGCTTCTTCAGAGTGGACCGAGATGGTGAAAGGGAGGAAAAAAACAGCCTCATCTCCTTCAAAGCGGGACTCACTGTCCAAGAAAGATGATTCGCCTTCCAAAAAGGAGAAAAAGACAACACAACAGCAGCGACAACAACAACAAGGAAAGCAACAGAAACTTCAAAAACAACTAAGTGAACAACAACAAAGTGAACAGCAGACGCATAAGCAGCAGCAACAGCAGCAATCAAGCCAGGAGACAGTGATGGAGGTGGAAGATATGCCACCACCACGCTCTTCTTCTATGAAAAGCTGTCACGAAGATGAGGAAGATGGGACAAAGAAGAGAAAAATGGACTTTGGTAAGCGTGGTAGGGGGGAAAGAGTCAGGGCTATTAGCAAGACCCAATCCGCCCCAGCTTCACCGGAAAGAACTTGTCCAATGATAGGGAGGTGTCAGTCTTCCTCTCCAATAAGACACATTTCGCCTTCCCTCCCCACACCTTCCCCCAAACCAAAGACACCCTCTTCACAGCCAGAGGTTTCTCCTTCCCAAATGGAACTACTCTCCTCCCAACCAGAATCATCCCCCCAAAAATCTGATCATCCCCCATCCAATATAGATAAGGCCTCTCAAAAAGGGGAAAAGAAGAAAAGAAAGAACCCTTATACGCATACAGAGATTTGTAAAATAGACCAACAGGCCCTGGAAAAGGACCTTAGCACCCAAAAAAGGCCCCTTTTAAGCTAACCTCAGTTGACGGCAAGTCAACTGAAAATCCTTCAAATTTCCCTGAGGCTCCCGGGGTTTTAACCCTCATTAGAAGTACTGGAGGAAGTTTGAAAATTTGGGATTTTCTTCAGGGAGCCATAGAGGCGTATCTTAAAATTAAGATGGCCCAGATGGGTACTAACTATTTAAAAAAATTGTCAAACTATTGTGCCGGTAGGGTCCCTGTTATCCTCCACCCCTCGTTATATAGGGCGGCAAAACTAACTTTCCCCACGGACGTCGGCGGCATTGTCCTGGACGGACGAATTACGTTCGATATTGGCACCGGTTCTCTGGGACAATCCGTCGGGGTCCCTGCTCTCAGATTTTCGCTCCGTATGTGACCAGAAGTAATTTTTCCGCTTTCTTTTTCAGGTCTAAATAGATGTCAATTAAGTTAGCCAGTATGAACATGAAGGGCCTTAGGGATCGGAGTAAGGCTGCCCGCCTGCTTTGCAAGGCCGATGCCTGTGTGCTGTCTAACGACTTTGTCGTCTATTCAGCATATGGGAACCGGCTGGCCAGAGGAGTTTCTTTGCTGATCAAACGTACACTGGACGCGAAGGTGGATCTTGTCCATGTCGGTTCCGAGGGCCGGCTGATCGTGGCCGATATTGCAGTGAAAAGCAATGCGTTTCGACTGGTTGCGGTTTATGCGCCCAACGACCGGGAGGAGCGCGTCTCGTTTTTTCGGCGGTTGGAGCCCTTCCTGGTGGATTCAACGCGACTCGTCTTAGTGGGGGACTGGAATGCCATCCTGGACCCCAAGCTGGATAGAGGGTGGGGAGCTAGAGGGAAGGCACGTGATCGTAGCTTGGTCGATCTGATCGAGGACTTCGGTCTAGTCGATAGATACCGGGTCGATCACAAGGGTGGGAGAATGTGGACGTGGGTTAATAGTTGGCCTTCTACCAAGGTGGCCAGCTACCTTGATAGAATGTTAGTTCGCGAAGCCCACCTAGATTTTTTAGATTGTCCCACGTTCCCCTGGTTAGGTTATTCGCACCACAAACTACTTTGTGCCCGGGTAAATTTAGAAAATAGGGCTAGAATGGCTGGTTACTGGAAGTTCAACGTGTCCTTACTAGACAGGTGGGACTTCCGGTGCCATCTAATTAACTTAGTGCAGCGGACGTTAACTGGGGGAGTCATCGGGAATAAGTGGTGGGAGAACCTTAAGAATAGTATTAGGTCTTTCACCACCAAGTTCAGCAAACAGCTCAAACTAGATAAGGCTGACAAGGTGAAGACACTTAGAGCTAATTACTCCCGGGCGGTGGCTGGTGGGGATTCTCTAGAGATAGCCATAGCTAAGGAGGCCGTGGAACGGTCGAATAGCGATCGTTACATGGGCCAGGTAGTTAGACATGAGTTAAGCAAGATGTCTTCCGAAGATGTGAACATGGACGCAGAACTGCGCAAGGAAGAAATTCGCCGAGGAGGCGACCGGTACATTCGAGAGGTTCGCAACCTCTGAGGGACACACTCTTCGGTCGACTGACGACATGTGCGAGGCGTTTCGGCGGCATTTCGAGATCCTGTTTACCATGGAGCCTGGTCTCCGTCATGAGGAGTTTCGTAGCTATTTGGCTGACTTCCCCCGGCTTTTGCCGGCTGATTCAGCTAGCTGCGAGGGAGAGATTACGGAGGGCGAAGTCTACGCGGCTTTGAAGACGGTCGGCAGAGGCAAATCGCCGGGTCTCGATGGTTTGCCCTATGAATTGTACTTGAGGCTGTCGCACATCTTTGTCCCGATTTTGACTGTCGTGTTCAACAACTGGTTCCGGCAGGGGTCCATCCCCAACCGGTTCACCAGGGGTGTGATCACGCTGATGAGAAAAGGCAAGGATGTGGGGAGGGAGCTAGAGGGTTACCGGCCCATAACTCTGCTAAACTCTGTTTTTGATATCATATTATTATGTTGTGAAATATATTTAACTATATTCTTAACGCAACTATAACTGACTTCAATTTTTGTTTTTGTTGATTTTTTTTTAGTTTGGATGAATGGAACAACTGTTTAATTACATTTAGGAAGAAATTACCTATGTTAGTTTGAATTTCGGCTGAATGTTAGGTTAAACCAAATAATGATACGTTTACATGGTTTCTGCTTATTTCTACCTATTTTGTTTCTAACAAAGTATTCTAAAGTAGTAATGAGTTTAAATTTTTTAAACAAATGTATTTCATTTTGGAATTGCCAAAAACTACGTTATTGTTAGATTTGATACTTAAACGAAATTGGATGGATTTATGTAGGTTGTTGATAATTCTATGGGGGTAATTTGATTCCATATTGATGTATTAATGATTATGTGAGTCCTTAGTGTATTATAAATGAGGCCAACTCCCACAAAAATCACACCATGCTCTAAATAAATAAGAAAATACTGAGACTTAAGGGCAAACCAGCCCTGACAAGAGGGAAAATAATAAAGTTGTCCTAACAAAAATTTGAAGTCAGCATAAATGTGCACAGTTAAAGTGATAAACTCTTTGTGCTTATCAATGCTATATTTCCATCCCAATATCGAGGACTTTACGATAAAAAATTTACTTGCCAAATTATATTTTAACAGTAAACCCACTGAAAAAAATAACAACCTTGACGCTAAATATTATCGCAACGTAATAATAATAATGATAATAATTATATATATATATACATATAAACAATCAAAAGCAATTAAGCATCTGTACAACCACTCAAACACGTCACCGATCAACAAACACACACATCGAGACATTTTACCATCCAAGATTTTCTCACACATGCCTAAAATATCGCCTATCATTTTAATACACTTGACGAGAGTATTATCGCACACACATGCATTCTTATAAACGAAAGATACATGACTGTCCTATTATTTGACTCATAGCTAGAAGGAGAAGCTATGTATTATCTTATTACGTAGTAATTAGTGGGGGATCATTTTATTACTTCATAACAGTAGAAAACCGATCCCCCACTTTATGACCAGTAAAAGCCTTAATCAAAATTCCAACTATTATATTCATTCAGTCGGTTAAGTGCCTTTACGTGTTACACGCTTTGGCCGATCATGCCGCGAAAAAGACATGACTGACAGGGCAGAAGATTATCCCGCAGTAGGTTGACATTGCTTTCTGTAGTAGACTGGTTGCCAGCCAAGGCTATAGAACCCAATCTGTCCTATTATTTAACCCAAGGAATTCAACTGGAATTCGAACTCGGTTCCATGATGTGTTGTTCTGAGTTGATATCCACTGCACCACAACGTACATCCAAGCGTTCCTATATATATATATATATATATATATATATACATTTAAAATAATACTCTATTCATTTATTAAACTTGACGCATATCTTACCAATAAGAATCAAACCCCAAACAACATTCTGGTAAACTGTCTCTGCTGTAATTAGATAGAGAGAGACAGGGAGAGTGAAATAGAGATAGAGAGATAACGATATGAACAGATAGATGTGAGCAGAATTATTGAACATTTTTCACCCAACATATTACCAAAAGTCATCCATCGCAATTTTTTAATTACCTACCATGTACAATAAAAACCCTAAAACAAATACCTCATATATTTTAAAATATTAATTGTCCGTTCGTTGCTTTTCTTCGGTGGCACATCTAACTCTGATTTATTTAATGTGTATGGTATTTTACTTTACTTTTATAGAAAATAATGTTTTACTGATACAAACTTAAAAATTAAACAATATCAGGAGAAAGAGTTTGGCTCTCAAAGGGTTTGGCTTTTAAAGAGTTTTGCTCTCAAAGGGTTAATATAACGAACTCGCCTGGAATTGGAACTTGGCTCTCCGAATAACAATTTTGGGCCATTAGCATACAAGTTTACATTACTTAGCATTCCCAAGAGGTCGCCCACCTAAGTACTGACCAGGATCATTATTGCTTAACTTCGATGATTGTACTGAGATTCAAGGTTATAGAACCCTTATCAACCAGCGTTTTAGCACATAGTTGAAGATTGAAAAGTCTATTGAGTTTCTGTCAGGAATATGTGTGCGAAACTGATCACAAGAGACTAGACCCTAATTTTAAGTAGATACCTCCACTTTTGCACGGGAAAAACAGCATAGCGTAATGCAAAACGCCACAAACTTAACGAAAATAAAGTTTGTTAGTCAAAATGTTGATATTATTATTAAGAGGTAAGATCAAATAATTTTTTAATTATTTTTTAAAGTTTTTAATCCTTTCCTAATATTTTTTTAAATCAGCTTAATTTAACTTTCAATTTTCTAATTTTACTAAAATAAAGTGTCAGAAATCTTTTGAAATATTTTTAAGATCGATAAATTTTTGTTTGTTTACAAATTTCTTAGGATTAAGAAAATAGCCGTTTTTAAGAAAAATTAAGAAATCGAAATTAAATGTGACTTCAAATCTATACAATTTCTATCCGAAATACACGAGAAATTTTTAATTAATGGAAATAATAAACTTAATCATTAAGCTATTAATTAAATCTAAAATGAAATCTTCAAGAATGGTTTTTCATTTTAAAAATTCCATTTTCAAATCAGGTATCGAAAATTTCAGTATAGAAAAGTGGTGGTACCTAAAAGAAACGGATTCTAATTTGCTAGGAATATCAACTGCTGCCGTAAGAGTGTATATCAGCAGCTATTAAGGTAGTTTTATTCATCTTAAAATAGATTTTTTCACGTATCATAATCGATTATAAACAAACGTAGATTGGAATATTTCAATCAAAATAGAAACTGGCATAAACAAAGTCTTTCTGAAATTGTGCGTGGGCGTGATAAACCTGTGGGAGAGCTTATGTTTGTGTGTATGTATTCATGAAACAATATTTTTTTTTATCTAACAATGAATGCTTTCTGCACTGGAATCTTAGGCGGATTCATTTATGTTTTTCTTTCTGGTTGTACGTTTGGCAATGTTTCCGCGACTCACTTCCTTAAGGGAAACGTATTTTTCACTTGTCTTCATTTTCACTTTTATGTTCATTCTTTTCCATTTCTTTGCATGATTTGACTTGTGTTTCTAACTGAGGATAACAAACACATTTAACCAAAATATCATTTGATTGCAATTTTTTTTTTTGCAATATAGTAATGTTCGCTTAGTTTTAGTTTATCTATTTCTTATAAAGATTTCGCTCAAAATGACTTAACACTATTAGATATTTCAATTTTACTGATTTTAAAAATATTTTTCTGTTTTTTTTTTGTTGTTTTTCTCTCTTTTAATGGATATAATTTTTTTGTATATATATATAGTGCAATGGTACATATCGAACCGAACATTAGAGATATCGAACTTTGGCAAGTCATTTCCGATTACATTTTAACATTACATTTTAACATGGATGTCAATTGCCCAGCTACTTGAATGCAATCAGTTCTTTTTTTTATTTATAGACGTTATCTAATTTATTTTCTAAAGTAGAAGTTAGCTATATATTTGTTAATGAACAGATTGGGTAATTTTTATAACCTTTCATTGCATTTTTGTATTTTCCTTTTATCCAGAATTACGATTTGTCGCATGTAGCGAATGCATTTCGCTTCTCGGAATGAATATTGACAACACATGCTGCTAAAGCATGACAGTGACACTCATGATTATTGTTATTATTTATTTATTCATTTTTATTTATTTTTATTTATTTATTTATTTATTTTTTTTTTTTGTTTAAAATGATATCTCGGTCGAAATTTATCGTAGCCTAGCGGTTCCTGGCGCGGAAAATGAGGTTGGCCTGTCGAGTTCAAATTCAAGCTGAGGATGCTATGTTAGCTTTCAAAAAATATCCTAATATATCTTTAATATAGGCTTCTCTAGTATTGGTTGACAACCAGTCTGGGAGAAAGGACACCTCTGAATCTAGAACTTACGTGTTAAGAAAACTGCAGCGGCACAATCTTGGTGAGTTTGTGGCCCCATACACGATGATAATGTCTACAGAGTGAGCAAAATGCTCATACTGTAGACATTTTTATTGTATATAGGGTCCCAAATTATATGAGGTTTGTATTGTGATTCGGCCATCATCTTCAGCAATTAATTAGTGGTATGAATACTTAAAATAAGAGAGCTGTAGATCTAAGTAGCACTTATTTTAAGAAATGGATTTTTCATTTAATATTCCGACATAATTTAAAGTACTTTTTAAAGATTTTTAATGTATATTCATATTTGATTAGTCTCTGTTTTTATTTTCTTATTAAACAGTATATTTATTTATTTCTACCTAGCGGTTTGAATATTTTAAAAATATTCAAAAAGCAATATGCGCTTTCCGGGATGATTCAAACTTGCTTTCCCCTAGTGGAAACCGTAAACAATCACAAATTTTTGAAAAAAATTTTTTTTTAATTTATTACCAGACATATTTTAATTTATTGCTTAAACCTTATTACTAATGGCTACACAATTTTGAGTATAATCTCTGTTTTTATTTTGGCTTTGCTTGATTAGAATTTTCTTTTTTACGTTAGGATACATAACTGAGCAGAGATGTATCTGGAAAGACAAGTATTAAAAGCACAATTCAAATGTGCCTGAGAACGTATATTTTTCTAACGAGATTTCTCCACTATTCAAGTCGTTAGATGGAGATAAATAAATAAATAAACGTGATTATTAATAAATAAACAATCAGAGATGCTACTCAGATATCCATTAAATATAACTTTAAAGCAATAAAATAAAATAACAATTAATCCAAATTTTATTGGTGGATAACGTAATCCGCTTTCATTAGAATTTAAACAAAAGGAAATGTAATAATTTTTGTTCGAAAATGTAGACATATAAATAATCAAATAATCATAGGGTCATGTATTTTGTGCTTTACCTTGGCATTGATCTTTGTTTTCTTTTAATCATGTCAAGAATTTCATCTGTTATCCATTCTTTTCTTTTTTTTTTTTACTTCGTCTATTCTTCTTAAGGATGATGTTGATTGCTGAAACTTCATTTAATGTCTTCCACTTCGAGTTTACATTTTAATTTTGTTCATTGTATCTGTTTTAACACTCTCCAAATTGTGAGATTCTTTTCCTTATTTTAACTATTCAAGGTAAACTGTAACCGATTTTCATAGTATATATCCTTCCAACATTCACAGGATATATATTTTTTAAATCAATTCAAACGCGAGGTGATAATGCTGTTAAGACGCAAGAAGCTACCGAGAGAGAAAGCAATTGAAACGATTTTAGAAGGAAGTTGTATACAATTTTATTACATGTCGTCAAGTGTTTTGAATATGCTTCTGGAACGGTTAAAATTTATTTATACTATTGCATATTTTCATCATTTAAAGGGAGTTGTGTTTAATTGAACAAAAATATATAATAAGCACCTTTGATACAATTGCCAAAATGTCATAACATAATTGTATACACTCAAATGTTTCATAACTGACACCAAAAACCCTAACTTTTCACGAGATCTTAATTTTCTCCTCCGGCTCTATACTCATTGCCGTAGCCATCATTGACTTACTTTCTATTGGTTAACCTAGTCCAACCATTTGAATTCTACCACCCACCTTAATTAAATGGATATGGTGACGACTATGTTACTTCTACTTCTGAATTTTTAATTCTCTCTCTCTCTCTCTCTCTCTCTCTCTATATATATATATATATATATATATATATATATATATCAACATTTTACGTAAATTAACGAATTTTAACGAAACTTGGTTATAAGCAACCGACAATTTGTAATGAATTATTTTGAACATTATTTTTACCGATACTCGTATGTAAGTAGATATTCTGTTTTTAATTAAACAGTATTTTTATATTTACCGGCCTGATTATTTACGATAAATTGTTATTACGAAAATGTGTGCTATCCAGCAGGATTCGAACCTGCGACCCCTATTACATAGGGAAGCATACCATTTGATCTGGTACCGTCTTGACCACTCGACCATGGATAGCCTCTTGATGGGACGAGGTTTTTATCATGCTTATATAACACAATTTTCGATTTACCGTAAACAAGCATATCTGCTCTGAAATGTATCGTAATATCAAAAAATGTAAACATGTTACGGAAATTAACGAATTTTAACGAAACTTGGTTATAAGCAACCGACA
>JBBBDQ010000390.1:1872500-1937500 GCA_037127315.1 Ascarosepion bandense
AGGCCAGTGGTTAGTAGATGAGTATTAACTTTGCATTTAAATTTCTGGAGGTTGTAGCCGTCAGGAAAGCAAGAATACAGGAGTGAGTTCCACAGGCGGGAAGTGCGAGAGAGGAAGCTGCAGGAGTAGAATTGTCGTCTGCATTTGGCTAACTTTACTGTAAATGGGTGGGACCAATTTGCCAGTCTGGTTGCACGGGTAAACACCTGTTGAGGAGGCATCAGTGACTTAGGCTCATCCGAGCAGAAGCCATGAAAATATTTATAGAAGAGACAGAGGGAGGCCACATTTCGACGATGGGAAAGTGGCTGCAGTCGAGTCGCCAGATCAGTACCTATCTCATTACAGACTCTCCTTTGGAGCTTGTCAACAACACTGAGGAGAACGGCAGGGGCACCTGACCATAAATGGCAGCAGTACTCCATGCACGGACGGATGGTTGACTTTCGCTAGTTTTGAAATTCAAATCTAAGACACGCAAAACCACATACATTGAGATGATCAGTCTCATTCTCTTTGTATTTCTTCAGTAAGAACAATGTTCCACTCGGATAGCTTTTTCCATGAACCGGTACTTTGTGGAACAGACTCCCAAAAAGAAACCTTCATTATCACTAATTTTTTACATATTTGAGTCTAAGGTTAACTATTATATTTCTTAAATATCCTCAGAAAGTGTATCCTGTACTTATATTTATCCCATTCAGTACCCCTCCATATTAAGTGTTTCTTTGGTTGTATTTGATGAAAATATTCCAAGATACCTAGACGAAGAAAAATAGTGAATTTCAGTCTTAATTTCTGGGATAAAGTGTTATCATTATACATAATATTTTAAATTCGATTTATTGTACTCATCTTTTCTGTTATCTCAAACTTCAGTAAGCCGGAGGGCATAACTGTCAAAATGTTGTGATAACAAAACTCAGGACAATAATATCCACGCGTAAATATTGTAAATAGTAGTGAATTAGTTGATTATTTTGCATATTAATTAGTCTTATTGTGAACATGAAAGGACCGATTTCAAGCAAAAATTACATGCTTTTTGTTCCTTTGTTTGTTTGTTTTTTTTGGGTTTTTTTTTGTTTCTTTGTTTCTTCCACTTATACTGACCTCATTCAGTAACCCACTATATTGAGTGGCTCTTGGGCGTTGTATTTGATAGAAATATTCCATGATTCCAAGACGAAGAAAAATAAGGAATTTTTTTCTTAATTTCTGGAATGAAATGTTATCATTATACACAATATTTTAAATTCGGTTTATTGTACTCATTTTTTCCTGTTATCACGACCTTCAGTAGGCCGGAGGGCACATCTGTCAAAATTTTATGATAAGAATAAAACTCAAAACGGTAATATCTACATGTAAATAGTGTAAATAAATGCGAAATAGTTAATTATTTTGTTTGTTAATTAATCTTATTGCGAACATAAACGGACCAATTTCAAGTAACTTTTCTTTGTTTTTATCTTCGGTTTAAATTGTATTTAAAGAATACATGATGTCGTTGATAATCTAATTAAAAAATTTGAAAATCCAATTAAATTAAATTAAAGCCAAGCAGTTTAGACATCATGCAAAAGAATAAGCGTACCTTTCTGATTTTTGTTACTATAATCTGTTTATTTCCACCATTCGATGAGGAAACATTTATATGATGAAGTGGCAAATATTTGTTTCTAGAAGAAGCCCATTAGTAGTTAAAAGCTATTGATCTGGGGGTTAAGTGTATCGTGGTGCAATTGGGAAATGTCCCTTTCACAAGGAAAGCGAACTGAATTTTCGTGTAATACTATGTGAATAACCCGGTGTTGGGTTGGGTTTCCTCGATGGCCAACACACTTCAGCTATTTTATGGTTACAACGAAGAGTGTTTCTGCTCTTTGTTTGACGTGGTTTTAAGTGGCGTAAATCACTCATCTTAAAAGAAAGGAATTACATTAGCTAATCCAAGTATTTTAATGAACGCATTTTCGATTTCTGTGCGTGCATACACATCCACTGGATAAAGGTTTTATACTACATGCATTTATCAGGAAAATGTTTGATGTACCCGTAACGCACACTATATATATATATATATATAATCATAAATCTTTAGAGTAATATTCATCTAAAGATATGTTTATATTTATTTTTCTGTGCATATTTTGAAGTGTGTAAAATACCCAAATAAATAATAAAATAACTTAATTACGAATACTGGTATCTTATGTAATATCAGTATTTCTATATGACAGTGGATGATAGACAATCTTATCACAGAAGAAAAAATAACATAAGCATCAGAATTGTGGTTCTACAGAAGGCTGATTAGAATACCATAGACTAAAAACGTGAACAATATCAAACTTTTAACGAAAACGTAAACAAAAACGACCATTATGTGCAATGGATACCGGTTCAGAGTCAGAAGTCGGAGAGACGAGTTCGAATTCCAGTTGAATCTGTTGCATTTATATATTAACAAATACACTTTGGAAAAGTATTAATCCATGTCTTGGTCCTGCATCCGGCAGAAAGGCCTCTGATTGAGGTTGTGAGGAGCATGGAACCACCTCTTAATTGCTGTGGTTCCCAGGTCTGGAGTGATAGCACCCAGCTATGGGCAAATAGTTAAACCCCAAACTATGGTCAAAACACTATGAAAGCATAAAAATAGAATTTTATAGAAAAATATACATTTTGGAAGGAAACATATTACCAACAATACATTTTTGAAGAAAAAGATTATCGCCATGATACAATTTTGAAGGAAAAAAATATATTACCAGCAATACATTTCTGAATACAAAACTAGAAGACATCTTCAGTTTCTAAAATAAAAAAAAATAATTCATCAAAATCTTATTAAATCAACCTTCTCTCTATTACTGACCATTACAAAAATACCTTAAAAACTCCACCTTTTTGGCATTAAATAACCCACAGAGGTTGATATGCCGTTAAAAAAAAACTCAAACTAATCCATCTCTTCTCTATCCCGCTATGTGTTGAATATCAGGAATTATTTTATTGTCTTGGTTAGCAAGGCTATTGGAATTTATAGCCTTGGTTGGCAAGGCTAGAATTTATAGCCTTGGTTGGCAACTAGTCTGTCACTGAAAGAAACGGCGAACTTGTGTAGGAAAGTTTTCTGATTAGTCAGTAACTGATCAGAAGAGACATGATCGCCGATCCGTGTATCACAAATGGCATTTTAATTATCGATTGATACTTATCAGAAATAGATAGTGGAAATTTCAATGCACATATTAAGGAAAGAGGTCTTCGAAAATTTGACACTCACAGCATATACTGAAGGCAAGGTATGAGTGAAATGTAGTAGAGGCAAATGTTCGAAAGTCCTTGACGTAAACAGAGGATATGTGACGCTGCTTCCATGGTTCAGTAGCAACTCGTCGCAAATCGCACATGAGGGTAGTATTGAACGGACATACCTCTAGACACTATCATACGTACGCGGCTGCCCCTCAAGGCTCTATTCTCGGTCCTACGCTTTTCCTGATCTTCAATAACGATCTCCACGATGTAATCAGATCCCAAATAAGCATATACGCTGACGAAAACACCAGTTACTCTCGCCTTGATCAAAAATCTATTGAGGCTGACAAAGCGAACGTCGCTGCTGAGCTTGAAAAGGACCTCCAATCTGTGGTGGACTGGGGTAAGAAATGGCTTGTAAATTTTAGTGCTTCCAAAACAAAGCTGCTATCTGTTAACCATCACAGACAATCGCTCCTACCCCGCCATTAGCCTCCCTGAAAGCAAAACACTGTGCCTCCTTCGGGTAACTCTCTCATCAGATCTTAAGTGGAATGACTATATGGAATCCATAGCTAAATCCGCTGCTAAGAAGGTCGGTTAACTGTGTAGGGCCAGGAAGTTATCCCGTTTGAATCCATCCTGCACACATATAAATCAACCATCCGCCCATGTATTGAATACTGCTGCTATATCTGTTCGGGTGATCCTGCTATTTATCTCGGGGTTCTTGACAAAGTCCAACGAAGAATCTGTAGTGTGATCGATCTCAACATGGCAGCTCAGCTGCAGTCGCTCTCGCACCGGAGTGATATGGCTTCCCTGTGTCTCTTCTACACATACTTTCACGGCTTCTGCTCCAATGAACTTGGCTCAATGGTTCACCCATTGTATGAAGTGACTCGAGCTACTAGACTAGCGACTGGGTCCCACCCTTTTACAGTGAAGCCGATAAAATTTAACAGAAATTTCTATTCTATCAGCTTCTTTTTTTTTCTTTTTTTTTTAATCATTTCACCCCGAGCAAGGCGGAAACGCCACTGATGTGCAGGGGGTTACATAAAGGTAAAAAGATTAATTAGAAAAGAGTGAGGAGTACAAACTAGTTAGAAAGGAACAATAGAAAGCAGGTGCGATGACAGATACATAGGTGGAGAGAAAGGGAAGGTTATACAGGGGTGGGGAGAGAGCTAGAATCCAGTAGTTAGTAGATGAGTATTGACTTTGCATTTAAATTTCTGGAGGTTGTAGCCGTCAGGAAAGCAAGAATACGGGAGCGATTTCCACAGGCGGGAAGTGCGAGAGAAGAAGCTGCAGGAGTAGAATTGTCGTCTGCATTTGGCTAACCTGACTGTGAATGGGTGGGACCCAGTTGCCAGTCTGGTTGCAAGTGTAAACACCTGTTGAGGAGGCATCAGTGACTTAAGCTTTCTCGCACTTTCCGCCTTCGTAAATTCACTTCCGTATATTTGTTTTCCCGACAGCTACAATCTCCAAGAATTTAAATGTAAGGTCAACTGTCATCTCCTATCACACTGACTTTCTCTCAATCTCTTTTCTCCATCCACTCCACTCCATTACGCCCTATAACCTGCCCCGCTTTCTCATCACTTTCCCCTTATGTAACCCCCGGCGCACCAGTGCCAATAAAACTGCCTTTCTTAAGGAGAAATGATTTTAAAAAATACTGTCACTATCTTCATGATAAATATTCTGAGGAGCTGCATTATTTATTTTCATCAGTATTAAAATTCGAATCTAAGACAAAATGAATCTCATCCTCTTCGTATTTGTTTAGTAAGAACAATGTCCTTCTCGGAACCGGTACTTTGTGAAACAGACTCTGGGGAAGAGACTTTCATTATCACTAACATTTTTACATATTTGGGTCTAGGATTAACTATTATTTTTCCTACACTTCTTCATAAAGTGTATTTCGTACATCCTCCGCTTCCACTGACCTCATTCAGTAAACCTCCATATTAAGTGGTTCTTGGGCCTTGTATTTGATAAAAAATATTCCAAGATGCCAAGACAAAGAAGAATAGAGAATTATTGTCTTAATTTTGGGGATGAAATGTTATCATTTTACACAATATTTTACATTCCGTCCATTGTACTCATTTTGTTTTTCTATTAACTTAACTTTCATTAAACCGGAGGGTATAATTGTCAAAATGTTATGATAACAAATCTCTCAGGACAATAATATCCACATATAAATATTATAAATAATAGTGAGTTGATTATTTTGCATATTATTTAGTCTTATTGCGAACATAAAAGGATTGATTTCAAGTGAAAATTAAATGCTTTTTTTTTTTTTTGAGGGAAGGGGTTTTTTTTTCCGGTTTTATGAGAAAAACTGTATTTATAGAATACGTGATATTGTTGACTATTTGAAAATTCAATTAAATTAAATTAGCATCGTTTAGTTTAATCATAATCCAATATTATATGCGTACCTTTATAAACTGTGTTATTATGGTCAGTTTTTTCACCATTCGATAAAAAAGTTCTTATATGATGAAGAAGCAACGATTTTTTTTAATAGTAAAAGCCCAGTAGAAGTTAAAAACCATTGATTTTGGGTTTAAGTGTATCGTGGTGCAATTGGGAAATGTTCCTTTCACAGGAAAAACGAACTGAATTTTCATGTGATACTATGCGAATAATTCGGTGTTGGGTTGGGTTTACTCGATGGCCAACGCTTCAGATATTTCCATATTTTACGGTTACAACGAAGAATGTTTCCATCCTTTCTTTGATATTTGCATGAGGTTTTAAGTGTATATCCCTTATCTTAAACGAAGGGAATTACGTTAGCTAATTCAAGTATTTTAATGAACGCATTTTCGATTTCTGTGTGTGCATACGCATGCATTAAATAAAGGTTTTATACTACAGGAGTGTATCAGTAAAATGTTTGACGTCTTCGTAACGCACACTGCACATGTATGTATCTAATTCGATAATGATGCAGCTTTAGAATGATATTCAACTCAAGACATGTTTATATTCTGTTTCTGTGCAAATCTTCGAGTGTGCAAAGTATCTAAATAAGTATTTAAATAACTTAATAACATGTACTGGATTTGATATTTAATACCAGGCCTTGTATATGGCAGTGAATGATGAACAATTTTATCCCAAACTAAGAAAAGAACAGAAGCGACAGAAATGCGGTTCTACAGAAGGATGGTGAGAATACCATAGACTGAAAACGGGAACAACGACAAACAAAAACGGAAACAGAAAGGACACTTTTTTGCCTTTAGATACAAAAGATATCGGATCAGACTGAGAAATCGGAGAGCGTTATTCGAATTTCAGTTAAATTTGTTGCATTCATTTATGACCAAATACACTCGGGAAAGATAATTTCCATTTCTTCTTTCTCCATCTGTGTGCTGAATAGCAGGAAAATTTGGGTTCTTTAACCTTGGTTGTCACCCAGTTATTAAAGAAATTAATAGCGACGTACTGCGATAAAATCTTCTTCTCAGTCAATCATGTCACTTTCGAGAAATCATTGCCCAAGCGTGTATCACATATGGCTCTTAACTAACTGATATACATATGTACATATGTAAGTGTGCATGTGGGTTTATGTACTAGTGTGTGCAGATAGATATATTGATTTTCATATATATATATGTGTGTGTGTGTGTGTGTGTGTGTGTGTAGAAGAAAACGTGCAAAAATCCGTGAACGTTTTGTTTAAACTGTAGATTTATTGTTGCGATTATTAATATTACTTGCTTTTTGTATGATATATTAAGTGTCCATAATGGTATTTGTTTTGTTACACGTGTTTCGAGTCTAAAGTTGACTCTCTTCAGAAGAATAAATTTGGGACTTTACATATCGTGATCCGTTTGTTTTTCTGATGGCCAAGGTATCGTGTCTAAATAGATAAGTCAAATGGTGGACAGGTCAGAGAGTTCATATGACTGCGTGCGTTAAGTTTCTCCTGTTAAAATTTTTTTTTCACTGTCCTGCAAATTTTGATTTCGTATTTTTACTTTAAAATTGTTTTCTACGGTTTTGATTCAATTCTACTATACGAGTCATCTACGTGCGCCTGAATTTCGAAATAAAAACACGTCTGAGCCTCAACTTAAAAAAACGCAATTTATGCTCTAAAATACGATAAATGTGCAAAAATGTATGTGGAGACGACACAAAACCTGAATAAAAGAGTATCCCTGCATAGAAGTAACATTAAACAAGCCATTAACAAGAAAATTTACATCTCCCAACGTTTACATGAATGCAGTGGAGGTAATTCAGAATAATGCCATCTACCAAAATGTTCGAATTCCAGTTGAATTCCTGGCATTCACTTACGCACAAATACCTTTGGGAAAAGTATTATTCTGTATCTTCACTTCAGTTATGGGTTTATAGTGGGTTGCTTATCTATTCTTTTCCTGTTTATAGTTGGAGTCCGTTCTAGTGAAGAGTAGTTGTATACTGTTGCAGGTTAACGGAATTTGGCCTTGTTGTAGATAGCCCACTATAAGTCATAAAATGATTATAAAATCAAGAAAAGCAAATTAAGTTGAAAGATAAAATTTTATATATACACTTATCGATTAATGTCTTTACAATTGATGTAATACACGAATTGTAGGTCCAACGGAGGTTAAAATGTTCATGGCAATAAAATGCTGAAAGAAAATTAATGCTTAGGAATTTGGGAGCGTGTAAATAAGGAATGTCTTTTATGTATTCGCTCCTTAGGTCAGTAAGTAGTTTTTGAGGCAGGGAAGAAGGAAAGAGAGGTGAGGGGAGGCGAGCATAGTAACCGCTTGACTTAGGTCAAGGGAGATGCTAATTACTCTCTTCTCCTCGAGTCGGTCTGCCTGTCAATGCTTTCTGTATCCGCTATTTACATCTTCTTCTTGGATCACAGCAGCTCATTTGGGATTTCACACTTGTATTTGATTCTGGGCTTCCCATTGGCTGATAAATAAAATTCGCTATGGCTCGCGAACAGGAAATTTAATATTTAATTAATTTTTAGTTTTCAACCGGAACATCTGCGCGGAGCCGGTGGCACGGCGACGACTTTTTGTCATTTGCTTTTTTGTCGTGAAAGCGCAAACATCCGGCCCATCGCTTTTGCTCGGTATCACCACAGGTTAAATAATAGGATAGACTGGGTTCTATAGCCTTAGTTGACAACCAGTCTACCGCAGAAAGCAATGGCAACCTACTGCGGGATAATCTTCTGCCCAGTCAGTCATATCTCTTCCGAGAAATTATCGCCCAAAGCGTGTATCACGTATGGCACTTAACTGACTGACTAACCAAAATGAAGATTATGACACTCATGATAAAGGAAAAAATATTTGTAAAAAAAATACAATCCCTCCCTCAACAAAACAATATGAAAAACTTAAGACACACACACAGACACGAAATTCAAATGCAAAAACACACACACACTAAATTCAAATAGTATTCCCAAAACAACAAAATACCGTCAAATTTTATCTTCAGAAATTTAAATATAATGTCAATCGTCATCTGCTCTCTTCATGGAAACTGTTCTTTCTGACTTCTCTCTTTGGTGAAGGTTTTTCTCATATTCTTTCATTCTCGGTAACCATTTGTATCTTAATGTATCGTCTTGCTTGGGGTGAAATTATTAGAAAAATAGACTATTAACATTTTTGTAGAAATTATCTCCTGTTTTCTTTACTTATTTTCGTGTTTAATACAGAATTATGAAATATAACACAAAAATATGGATTTTCTATGAATATTGTATAGTTCTCTTTGCTGTTATATTATAATAAATCAAAGATTTTTTTTTTATATAGATATCGAACTCTGTTACTATGTGAGATTGCAATAAACGCGGCAGGCTAAACATGTTGCAAAACGATTTCAGATGTTTAATCACTTTGCCAGCTTGAATATGATATATGATATATATATATGCAAATTGAAAGCGAGTAAACATATACACATAGCTGAGTAAACATGAATTTAGCAAAACACTGTAGTCAGAACGATGTCAATATTGTTAGTTTTTCTTGTGATGGATTAAACTGAATTAATGCTTATTTCTTTCTTTTATACTTGTTAAAGGTTCTTAAATCTATTACGTATATTAAATGAGAAACATATGTATATTTTGACTTATTTTTATGCATTAGTCAACTTATGCATTAGTCTACTTATGGGATGTGCGTTATGGTGCAATGGATATCGACTCGGAACGGCAAATCGGGGAGCCGGTTGAATTCGTTGCATTCATTTACGCATAAATACCACTAGGAAATTTATTAATCCGCCTTTTCCTTCCAGTTATGGGTTAAAAAATATAACAGGTTGTCTTCTTTCTAGTCTACTGCAGAAAGCAATGGCAACCTACTATGGGATAATCTTCTACCCAGTCAGTCATGGCTCTTTCGAGACATGATCGCCCAAACCGTGTATCAAATATGGCACTTAACTGACTTATACCAACATAACGAGGTTAATTACATTATTTTTTTTAAATGATGGCAGGCAGAGATACATTATGAATAAAGTATTAACTGCTGTTTTGTGCAGTTGAATTAAAATTTAATCGAAATTTGCCAATTTCAAAATTCAACTAAACCTTTTTTTTTTCAGTTTCAATCTTGAAATTTAATTTTGTTTAGAATTAAAATGAGACTGACGTCGGGTTTTTTTTTTTGGTTTTTTTTGGAATGTAAAATATGAATCAGGATGTAGTATGCTTTGCCATTATCAAATACGATCAATAATGGTGACTGCTTCGTGTGCAATTACCGGCTGCTTCCTTACAGCTGCAGATAGTGATTTTGAATCGAAGGCTAGTGGGTATGAATCCTGAGAGAGGGTAACATTCAAAGCCGTTTTATAAGCGCCAGTTTCAAGCAGTAATGGACAAATAAAATTAAGAGACATGCAATCGTGCAAATAGTAAAAGTTAATGCAGGCATTGCGTCTAACGTGCTTGTTTATAGTTTTCTGCTTAGGAGAAATATTTTGATTTTCTTCTGTATAAACACCGCAATATACGTTCAGTGTGAAAGTTAAACATGGTGGTTAGGCGCTTGCACGATTATAACTCAGCAGAAAGAAATCATTGTTTGATGGTGCAATGTAGGAAAACCAAATTATTTTGGTTGAAAGCTTTAGTCATTAAATTGCATGTCGAATGTTTCAGCTGATTTCATGAATTAATCTAAATTTCATTTTGCTTGAAATCAGAAATAATTATATAATCTGTTCATATGTTTTTTCTACAAAATGAAACTGAGAATATCAAGGACAGTGCATTTGAGTGAAGAGGAAGTTTTAAGAAAAATGGTAACAAAATGGACACTTAGAATAAGAAGATTAATTTTTTGCGATTTGTGGTGGACCGAGCATGAAAGCAATGATGGGGTATTGGAAAGAATGGCAACAAAAAGGAAATTAATACTGAGCATCAGGAAGAGACAACTGAAATTCCTGGGACACGCAATGAGGAAGGAGAGCCAGGAGAACCTGATACTGACTGGCCAGATAGAAGGAAAGAGAGACAGAGGAAGCCAGCAGTTAACATATTTGCAGGGCCTGATCAGGTGGATGACGGAACGGGGGTTGCCAAGAGTAACAGGAGCAAGCATACTAGGAGCCACAAGTGATAGGGAGAGGTGGAAAACCATGATCGCCTACGTCCTGAATGGACAGGGCACATAGAAGAAGTAGGTGCAGTGGATATCGACTAGGAACGACAAATCGGGGTGCCGAGTTCGAGTTCCTATTGAATTTCTTGCATTCACTTACGCAAAAATACCCTTGGAAAAGGTATTAATCCTTCTCTTCCCTCCAGTTATGGGTTAAACAACAGGACGGATTGGGTTCTATAGCCCTGCTTAGCAACCGGTCTACCGGAGAAAAAATGGCAAACTACTGCGGGATAATCTTCTGCCCAGTCAGTCATGTCTCGAAAAGACATGATCACCCAAAGCATGTATCATGTATGGCACTTAACTGATAGTAAAGAAAATGGTTTTGGAGAACTTCACGCACAGAGAACATATTGAAAGCTAAAGTGAAGTGAGAAATGTCGCCTTATTTAACTAGTGATCTGGTGTAAATATATAGCAATACATGGTCTGCTTGAGATAGAAGAGAAAACTTTTTTAGAGTTACAAAGAATAGATATTAAAGATCCATGATAGGTGGTATCATAAAGAATAATGTGAACAATAATAAAAAAAAATTAGAATTTTCATTATAGATTTCATACTAAACATTATCAGATATCAATTAGTTTCTTTGAAAATTTGAAACTTCAAGAGTTGTTTACAAAAGAAGCCAGAAATGTATCCTGACAGACATTGCGTTACCTTAGGATAAGCATGTTGTGAAGAGTGGGGGGAAGTAAAAATATATATGCACAGCAGTCAAATCTGAGAAATATATCAAGCACTAGTTCAAGTTGTGGCTGTTATGGTTTTGTACTACCTCCAAGAATCTCTCGTCTTTGACATACCTATCATCAACGAAGCTTGAAAGAAGTTTATTTTTAAAAATGATTTTTAGACGATTATGCCACTAAGACTCAAAGAGATACTTGGTGTGAATGGGAACAAAAAGAGTTTAGAAGAAACCGGAAACCAAATCCTTAAGCGGAAACAATAGATAAACGTCTACTTGTGTGCAAAAGACCCGAGAAGTGTGTAAAGTGGATAATTAACGACACTGTCTAATCCTGTAAGTGTTGCGCTGCTAATTTGTGGACAGGGGATGAGTTATGTCCCTCATTATCCTGTGACGACATCTCAGAAACGGAAAGAATCTCACCACCACCACCACAACAACAATAATCATAACGATAGCACTCAAATTAATTCTGGATGAAGAAGACATTCATATAAGTCTCAATGAAGCAATATATGCATCAGAAATAGCAGCAAAAATAATTGAACATCAAATTACTAAAAAGGCAATCTCACAGACATGAATATCCACCTTGGAAAAAAAATAAAAAATGAAATCGAACAACTTAGAAGTGAATTATCAGTACTCGATGAACTGGCAAGAAGAATAAATGTAAGAATTAGAAAAGGCAGAAGAGTCGAAAGAAAATACAAAATTAGAAATGAAAATGAAGTCCTATCAACTAGAGAAAAAATAAAGCAAACAATACAACTGAAGGCTCAGAGAATAAAACACTATGAGAAAAGATCAAGATTCTACAGACAGAACAAAATCTTTCAAACCGATGCAAAGAAATTTTACAGGGGAAATAGGCAAACAAAGAATTGAAGTGGTAATCCCCTACCCAAATGGTATACAGTCATAGGAGAAAATATGGGATTGTCCTAAAGAACATAAGAAATAAGCAGATTAGATTGCGCAGGAGATAGAACGAATGAAAAATAAACCAGAACAGACATGGACTGGCATCAAAGAAGAGGATGTTAAATTTGCACTGGAAAAAGCACAAAACTTTAACTTTCCAGGAATAGATAAAATTCCTAATTTTTGGCTATATTGTTTAATTGCAGAAACTAGCCAAAGAATTTCCAGATAAAGTTAACAATCCCACTAAAATTCCTTCATGGATGACCAAACGAATCACCTTTCTTCTACCTAAGAATAGTGACACAAATAACCCGAAAAACTACAGACTAATTACATGTCTTCCCACAATATACAAAATATTGACATCTATTTTAACAAAACAGACATATTGCTTCTTGGGAAAAAAAATTACATACTACCGCTTGAACAAAGTGGGTGCAAACGTGGCTGTTACGGATGTAAAGACCAATTACTTAATAATAGGATAATCTTGGAAAACCGCTTAAATGCAAAGAAAATCATAGTACTGCCTGGATAGATTATCGTAAGGCATTCGATAGTGTACCACATTCGTGGATATTAATGTCTTTAAATGTGTGCAAGTTATCACCCGTTATCATCAATTTCACTAAACAACGTATATCGATATGGAAAGCGACATTTTACCTCAATCATATAAATGGAATCTATACGTCTGATGAAATAAACATCAAAAGAGGTATATTTAAAGGTGACTCTTCGTCTCCCTTACTATTTTGCATATCGCTAATAGCATTAACCAGCCAACTTAACAAGACAGAATGTGGTTATAAAATAGCTCATATGAAAAAAACAAAACAATGAATGACTTAAAGTTGTATACTAAGAATGATGATGAGTTGGAAGGTCTTCTGCTTTCTGCAAAATGCTTTAGTGAATACATTGGAATGAAATTCAATTTGAATAAATGTGCTAAAGCTACAGTTTTACGAGCATCGCTGCAACAAACATCCGCTATTAACTTCTGTAACAGTAAAATATTTAGAGCAAGAAGAAGCGTATAAGTACCTAGGGATGAATGAAAGCGAAAGAATTCACAATAAAACAATGAATAAAATAGTGCGGAAAGAGTACTATAGAAAGCTACGTCTGATATTAAAAAAAGAATTGAATTCTCAGAACAGAATTATGGCCATTAATAACCTTGGCGTCCCAGTGGTTCAATATAGTTTCAACATCTTGAACTGGACATCAGACGAATCAATTCTAAAACAAGAAAGCTAAATTCTGATGTAGATCATCTATACATAATCCGGATGGAAGGTGAAAGAGGTCTTATTCAGCTAAAATTGTCTTACAAGACAACAATTATTGGCTTACTAACATACATGGAAACAACAAATGACTGGATGATACAATTAGTCAAACAACATGAAAGCAGAAAAAATATTTAATAATGAATGAAGGCAGTTAATATAAACAAGATTTACATTTAGCAGATTCTATAGAAAACCAAAACCGAAGCCGACAACCAACTATTGCGGCCAAAGGATATGAAAAAGAAAGCCAAGGATAAAACTCTTGAACAGATGAAACAACGCTAGCAAGACAAACCTCTACATGGCCAATATCCAGAACGAGGCTAATAAACCCAGTATTGATAAAGTTAATACTCATCGGTGGTTACGAGCATCTGGATTAAAGTATCAAACTGAAAGATTTACCAAAGTCTTTATCATACATAATAATGTGGATCCAAAACTTTCCAAAGTTCTGTGAAAAATACTACGAAACAATATACTATCTAATCTCAGGATGTTCTGTTTGCCCTAAATGAATATGAAAATCGTCACGATAGTGTGGGGCAATTCTTACACTGGACAATGTGCAAACACTATGGAATTTATGTAAACAAACACTGGTATGAACATCGCACAGCACCGGTTAGAGAAATAGAAGATGTCACCATTCTATGGAATTACACCATCTACACAGACAGAAAAACCGAAGTAAATATACCAGACATTATTTTTAAAAACCAAAAATAAAAAACTTGCCTACTCATTGATATGGCTTGTCCAGTGGATTGTAACATAGCAAACAAGGAAATCGAAAACGATTAAAATAGAAAGATCTGGAAACTGAAATGGAAAAAAATGTGGAAACTGAAAAAAAGTACAAGTAGTAGTAGGAGCACTTGGAATGATAAAAATGGAACAAAACAACACATTGAAAGAAGATAAAGATTACGCTTAAGAGATAAAGAAATTAGCTTAAGAGATAAAAATTCTCTTGTTATGTACAGCACACACTAAGGGAAACTTTGTCTATATAACGCTAGGGATGTTAGAGGAAATAGAAAAAACATGAAATAGAACTATAATAACACTAGACAACCTGCCTTGCGTCTCTCTGCACACTTGTTAGCAGATGTCGAGTTATGATGATAATGATAATAATAATTTGGTAGAGAGCATATTAAGAAAGTTGTATAAATCCTTCTGGAATGTGTATCTGTTTAACTCCAGTAGAATCCTCCTGAAGTCTCTTTTGCAAAGAAATGAGTTTATCAGTGAAAACTATTAAAATCATTGCTCCCATGTTAAACCATTATAAATTAAAAAGAAACTCGTAAAATAAAATAAAGTAAAGAAACTCGTAAAATAAAGTAAATAAACTTGTTTTAATAAACCCAATGTGATGTAAAAAGTTTCCCGTAGACGTCTTCTGCCTTGGCTGAAAAAAGAAAATGATAAAAGGCAGCCAACAGTAAAGATAACTCAATAAATAACGTGAAGTGCTGATAGCAGACACGGAAATAAACCTACAATAAACCTACAATAAACCTACAATACCTCCTACAGAAGTTAGCTGAGGAGAGTGACAAAAAAGGAATATAAATAAACTGGAAGAAAACCGAATGCATGGTCATAAGCAAAAAGGGCAGCCCAAAATGCCAATTACAGATGAGGGACTCTAAAATCAAGCAGGTACAGAAATCTAAATACCTAGGTAGTGTTCTAACAGAATACGGAACGTGCGACATTGAGATCCCAAGACGAATTGGCATGGCGAGAGAATCATTGCAGAAGTTGAGTAAAGTATTAAGAAACGGGACAATTTCACTAGAAACAAAGAAGAGAGTACTAGATTGCTATGTGATGTCGGTTCTTCAACATGGCACTGAATGTTGGACAATATCTTCGAAGATGGAGGAAAAACTTGAAGCAGCTGAAATGTTGTTCTACAGAAGGATGTTGCGAATATCATGGATCGAGCATGTGAGCAATGACGAGATTTTGGAAAGAATGGAGGTGAAAAGGAAATTAATACAGAGCATCAGGTAGAGACAATTAATGTTCCTGGAACATGCGATGAGGAAGGAGGGCTTGGAGAACCTGTTACTAACCTGCCAGATAGAGGGAAAACGAGACAGAGGAAAGCAGCGGATAACATATTTGAAGGACCTGAGCAGGTGGATGACGGAACGAGGGTTGTATGCTGCAACAAGAGAAAGCGTGCTAAGAACCACCAGGGACAGGGAGATGTGGAAAGCCATGATCGCCTACGTCCTGAAAAGACATGGCACATAAAAGAAGAAGAGTTAAATGTAAACGTCTCAAACTAATCAACTGTTATAACAGCTTATCTGCTTTTCTGGTTTGTATGTTTGTACATATGCGAATACACGTGTATGTGTATAGATAGGTATCCGCATATATGTGAAAAGTAAACAAGTCCTGGTGTATTTTTCTAGGTTTATTTTATTTTTTCTTAATGCTTCAACACAAAAAAACAGAATAATAATATTTTTTATTCTATTTAATCGTCTATGTTGCCAAATTTTTCAAGGTGAATCACAAATGTTTACGCAAACATAATCAGTTCAAAAATGGTTTTATTTATGAATATACTCACATATAGTGAATAATTAAATGTTACACTCTGCTCACGTAAAAATGTTTCAAAAAGGAACATACAAAAATTTCGTTATATCATCTTAGCTGGGCCCGGGGAGATCTAACCAAAATCCATACAAATTTATTTGTGAAAATCTCCCTGGTTTCATTTAAGAGATTCCTCCATACATAATTAAAAAATATCTCCTTTCCAATATTTTCACTTATTTTTTTTCTCAATTGGAGTAGATAGACTAAACTATCGCCCGGTTCACACACCACCCATGTCTATTGTACAGGTGCAGGGGCTCATCTCTTCTTCCCTGTTTGGGATGTGGTTTCCGGCTTTCTCTTTTCCAATATTTTCACTTATCTTTTCCTGTTTTTTTTTTCATTTTTTTTCTCAATTGGAGTAGATAGTCTAAACTATCGCCCGGTTCAGACTCCACCCACGTCTATTGTACAGGTGTAGAGGCTCATCCCTTGTTCCCTGTTTAGGATGTGGTTTCCGGCTTTCTCTTTTCCAATCTTTTCACTTATCTTTTCCTTTTTCTTTTTTCTTTTTTTCTCAATTGGAGTCGATAGACTAAACTATCGCCCGGTTCACACCCACCCACGTCTATTGTACAGGTGTAGAGGCTCATCCCTTGTTCCGTGTTTAGTATGTGGTTTTCGGCTTTCTCTTTTCCAATCTTTTCACTCTTACGTAGCCCCCTGCACATCAATGGCGTTACCACCTTGCTCGGGGTGATATGATTAAAAAAAATACATATACACAAATCTACATGGTACATAAACACATTGATTTGCATAAACACATATACACGTATATAAAGACTGCATGCAGCAGAGAGATAAGGAAGTGAGAGTATAAGAAAGAGAGAAAGAGTGAGAGAGAGAGGGGAGAAGAGAAAGAGAAAGCAATAATTATAGATAAGCATACGAAAATTTCATTTTGAACAAAGGTGATTTTAAAACAGCGTTTTTAAATGTTTTCTTTGATTAAGAGAGGTTACTTCCCATTTCTAATCTAATAGTTAAAAAATTTATTTATTCACAGATTGATATCCATTTACTATATGTGTGGTCCCTACCTCAAAAATGACGTCAAAATATTAATATCGATATGCGTCTAAATTTATGGCAACATATATATAATATGATGTACCTATTAGTTCCTGTTGTTGAATCCCTTATATTAAATAATCGAAAGAGCAGGATATATATATATATATATATATATATATATATATATATATATATATATATGAGCAAATAAATGCACAGCGGTTTTTATTAAAATAGAGAGAATATATATATATTCTTCACTGCTCTACGGCATAAACATGCGACAAAAGCTTTCATAACTGGTAGTAAAGGTAATGAACAGAGCCGACGCTACCTCGCTATTGTGTCTCTTTACATGAGCATAACAGGAGAAGAAGATAGATAGATAGATAGATAGATAGATAGATAGATAGATAGATAGATAGATAGATAGATTTCACCACCCTTCTCATTATGAGACAATAAATTTGTTTGTTTGTATATAAAAAACGGAAGTAAGGGTGGAGGAAAAGAATGAAAGAGCCAGATCATTGCTACCTGAACATATTGAATCTGGTCTGTAGATGACAGTAACGAAAACAGATACAATAAAATATATTAAAAACATATATCATACAAAATAAGAGCTTTTCAATGCCAATGTTAAAGGACTGCGAACAATGCTAATGCAAAACGAAAGTTATTAAGAATAAGTGAATATGTAGAAGGAATTACATAATTTAATTATACAGTAATAAGAAATGAAACAATAATCTTAAGGAATTTTAATTTTAGATTAATTATTGGGAAGTTTGAAATTAAATTTAAATTTATGACGTCATTTGCTTACAAATTCTTTTCTTAAGTTCAGAAAAAAATTTTGCTCTGAATATATTAATATTTTAATTTCTTCAACTAAACATCGATTGCATCTATCATTGTTTAGTTTAATCTCTCCTCTTTTATTTCTCAAAATCTTCGGGAAATAAAATTTTTAAATTTTAGATTGGGATTGCAAAATAACTGTTTATGGAAGTCGTGAAGTTGTTTAAATTCTCCCGCCGAAATTCAAATGTAAACTTGATAATTATTTTTGTTATTTTGGTGGGAGATGTTGGCTTGGTAGTTTTCTTTATTAGCCCTACATTTGCATGAGGGTATAATATCAGTTTTAATATTGGTTTTATCTAAGGTTTGTAGGAGGAATGATTTAGATTAATGGTGATGCCCAATTGATTCACAAATTTTAAATTAAAAGAAACTCCAGTTTTAAACCCTAGAAATTTAAACTTTCTAATAAATTTAAATCAAATAAATTTATAGATCATAGTTGTCAAAGGCCTGTTATTGTTATGGATGAACTGTCATCAAGTTATAAGCCAATTAGTTTTAAGTCTGCTATTCTACTTAATGTATCTAAGATACAAATACCTAGCAGATCAGCAAATTGGGCTGAGTCATATGCCCTCATAGAGTCATCGAATCTATTTTAGATACCTTTGAACCTGGTGAAATGATCACAGTTTAGAATTGATTTTCTAGCTGCTAGAATAATCTAAATTTCCCTATCGTTGATCTCTATTTGGTTCTTGGCGAAGTTAATGCAACAATCCTAGAGATTTTTAGAGATTGAAGAACAAAAATCTTCAATGTCAAGTTTCAGAAAAAATGTTTTAGTTTTTTCTTTAGTCTTGGTTAATCAGTTTCTGGTAACTGAATAATCTTTCCAGAGATCGGGGCGGAGAATGAACCGTATTTACTCAGTTACTTTTTAATAACTTCCATAGATAATAACCCTAAATAAATTGTAGTATGATTAATTACCCTAGTTTGTAATTAATTATTAAAGTTGGGTTTGTGGTCTTTAAATAAAAGATAAGCATCATTAGTAGAGATTTTTCTTAGTTTATCAACAGTATTTAGTTCGCGCGCAAAATTTACTCTATCACGGTCGATTTCAGAAATTATGTTGTTACATCTATCTAATTTATAAGCCCTGGTAATTTTTTTAAGAAGTTTAAGTTAGTGGGAAAGTTTACAATTGTATATGTTCCGAGATTTATCAGAGTTAATCAAAATTTTACTGGAATTGGTAAAAAAAATATATATATATATATATATATATATATATATATATATATATATATATATATTTAAATGAGTAAGAACGAAGCAAATAATTGCAATGTTCAAAACATTAATTTAAAGGTTGTTCTTTAGTGATATTTTTCATTAGCACTATCCCGCAGTCAAGGCAAAGGGTTTCAAAGAGTAACTGTGAACTTCATGACACTTACATTACCTGTACACTATGTGTTTTCCAGTGTTTGAGTATGACTTGAACCTGTATCCGTTTTTCCATCAAGGAAAACGCCCCTGCAGCTGAAGTGTGCCGTTACCAAACTGATCCCAGGAAACCATCTTGACGATGCAAATTGACTAAATAGGCAAACTATGCTTCGGCTATAGGAGTGATTTTCTTCATTGAAAAGATAATAACGGTTTGATTACTGTCGGGACGGAAATATTTCTTAGAAAAATTCCTCGTCTAAATTACCAAAAACATGAAAATAAACTAACATCTCATTTTAACATATAAATTTGCCAAAATTAAAAAAAGATATATTGAAAAGCTAAAGAGTGAATTTATACAATCAAATCGCTTTTTGCTTCAACAGCAGCCTTTATATGATTTCGGAATCTCTTGCATCTCTTCTGAGCAGTCTCCTTGTTTAAGTTGCTGAATATAATCTTTGCCTTCAGTTCATCATTGGTGTTAAAAGGAGTTGTTTTGATCCCTGTGGACGCCCACCGTATAATAATCAAGAAGATTGTAGTCTTGAGAGCTATATGACCAGATTTAAGGAGTCATATGCGCGTAAAAATTTCTTGACAGCCCTGACCAGTTTCTCTTGCTTGTGAGGCATGGTGCAGGGCCCTGTTTCCAGACATAGGATCGTCCAGCAGCCACCCTCTTGATTCAGAGTAGCATTATCTCATCCTCAAGGCAACTGATGTAGGTCTGAGTCTGTGTTGGTAGAGGAATGCAGACATAACACTCACCTCACTAGTGATTACTCCAAGCACGCATCCCTTTCCAAATTATCTGCACTATACAGCATCCCGTTTCTAAATTTCTCAGAGTGAATTGCTTCATGTAGTTCTCTTGCTTACAGACTGTGCCCAGATGATCCTTCGTCTATTGTACAGTCAACAAAATCAAAAAGAAACAACGCGAAATTAAATATATACATTAGCAACAGGTTACACATATATTTAGTCTGTATACATCTTCTATGTGCCCTGTCCTTTCAGGACGTAGGCGATCATAGTTCTCTACGTCTCCCTATCCCTTGTGCCTTCTAGTATGTTTGCTCCCGTTACTCCTGTTAACCCCCTTCCGTCAGTCATCTGCAGATATGGTATCCGCTTTCCTTCTATCTGGCTAGTCAGTATCAGGTTCTCCAGGCTCTCCTTCCTCATTGCGTGTCCCAGGAACTTCAGTTGTCTCTTCCTGATAAATAATTAATATATTTGTTAACCTGAAATTTTCTTACTTTAAATGTTATTATAGTAAAGCTTTATTTGAAAAAGACACTCCATTTTAATTTACTTATTTTAAAAAAATTATTTGAAATACATATAAATAATTTCTTTTATAATCATTTCACCCCAAGCAAGATAAAACTGCCACTGGTGGGCAGGGGTTATATAACAGGTGAGTGATGAGAAAGAGGAACAAGTTACAAAGGAGTCAGAGAATGGGTAAGAAAAGAATGCGACCACAGGTGTGAAGAGGACTGCTTGAGTGTAGTGTGGAAAGGAAGAAGAATATGATACAAGGATTGTCATGGAAAGGATGTAAGTCAAGAAGATAATAGATGGTTATTGACTTAGCATTTAAATTCTTGGAGATTACATCTTTCAAGGAAGAAAGTATACGGAAGGGAATTCGACAGGCGGGAAGTGCAAGCAAAGAATCTAATTGAGTAAAAGTTGCGGTTACATTTGGTTGGTTTAACTATAAAGGGGTGCGACCCACCCGTTTATTTCAAATAAATAATAATTATATTTAAAGTTATATATATATATATATATATATATATATAAACACACACACACACACTTATATATATATAAATATATATGGTAGTAGTATAGTTCGGCGTTGCTCGGGTGTAATGAAAGCTTTAAAACTAATCCTTGGTCCTGGAGCTCAGACTTTTTAGACGTTGGCACAAAAGACTAAAAAGCAATAGTTGTTTCAAGTTAAAGCGAAACCGTAGACTGAAAGAAAAATGAATGGATGTAAGTCAAATTTTGATTTTCTGGTATCGATATCAAAAAAGTGTTGTTTTTTTTTCGTCGTAAAATAAATTTTGAAGGCTAAATAAGTACTCTGAGTAAATGGTATCATGGCTGAGACAAAGAACTACAATTATACCTACTTAGAGCCAAACCCGAAGCAAAAACTAAAATAAAAAAGCTGAAAAAATACAGGCAGATAAACAGACACACACAAAAACATCTTGCCTTTTATATATATATTATCGATTTTCTGCACTATTGTAAGAACTGCAACATTGAAACTTCTGAATATCGTTTCTTATGTCTTTGTCTATGAGTGTATCAAATTTGATTAAAATCGGATCACTCCTTCTATAACCCGATTTTTTCGATTATCGATTTTCGATATTTATCGGGGGTACCTCGACACAAAACCTAGCTAAGAACACTCGCAGACGCTTATACTATAACTGTGTAAATTTCCAAGAAGATCGGTTCAGCCGTTACGGAGTCTATAGGTAATGGACACACAAACACACACACACAGACAAACACACACACACATCATCACACACAGACAAAGTTCCATTTATAAATAAGTTTAGATATATCAGAAAAATTAAGGCAGACACGTTTATTTCATGGTAAATCGGAAATATAGGCCTATTTCAGGCGAATCATCATCAGCTTCCGTCTTTATTGTACAAAAGATTTTACACGTGTAAAATATTTTGTACAATCTTTTTCGCAATGAAGACAGAAGCTGATGATAGGCCTATATTTCCGATTTACCAAGAAATAACTTATCTGCCTTAGTTTTCTTATAATTGCTCTATTTTTACTGATATGCACATATATTTAGAGCTCTCTTAGATATTTATCATACCGCTGTATGTACAGGATACTCATTTGTATTCGTCTATATCTACACCGCATTCTGATATATATATATATATATATATATATATATATATATATATATTGTGTGTGTATTTTAGCAGCATTTTTTCATTAATGCAGGTGTTATTGAATAATATAGACAAGTTTTGTCTATTAAATTTGTGTAGAATCCGTTCGTACCGTCTGATATACTTGATGGTGTTATCGTTGAAAGACAACAAAAAATTACAGTAATTGTTGATTTTTTTATCGGGTCTAAGCTTTCGGGATAAATATTAACACACAGTAAACAGAGGTCATGTTTGTTCTTGTATAGTGTGTCCAGATTTTCTTTTGCTATTTCAATTTGCCTTTTCACAAGGCTCCATTTATATTTCAAGGTGGTGATGGTTTGTTGGATCATGTAATTTAAATTGTGTGTATTTTGGCAGCATTTTTTCTTTAATGCAGGTAATATCAAGTATATCAGTCGGTACGAACGGATCCTACACAAAATTAATAGACAAAACTTGTCTATATTATTCAATGAAACCCTCATTAATATATATATATATATATATATATATATATATATATATATATATACATATTTAAAGGGTTAAACCCTTTCTAATGTCATGGTTTGTGAATTTTCTTGTGTTCTCTGGAAAAATATTCCCGTAGCATAAATGAAAATCTCTAGGTGAGAGGAAAAAAGCAAGATAGCGAGAAACAATGAAAAATAAAATAAATGGCTAAAACGGTCGCAGCCAATATCTGGAAAATCAAGGAATTTGAGCAGACATTGTGACTCCCAATAGATATTTTATCTCATAGATATTTAGATTCATTGGGCAATCTGACCGACCAGCGCCCTTGGCATGTCCGGCTGTTATTAGTTGGACCTTTGAGATTGCATCTATTTCACGCTACTCTCATTTCTCTGTTTATACGTAATGTGTTGTAGAAGCTTTATTATTTAATGAGTCACAAGAACCGATGACAGACGGATAAATTTCTAAAAGAGTGAATGGAGACTTTAATATATTATATTAATTCAGATTGATAAGTTTAGGACTTTGCTCCAAAAATCACAACTTTTGAGCACTCAGTGGGAACTGTCATCTCTACAGTAGCACCATTCTGAATAGGATTATTGAATTAGTAATATATTTGGAAATTATGTCAAATTCGGATATTTCTTGTGAATCGCTAGATAAATTGAAATACAAATGCGGTGAGTTGTATCGCCGAGGTGGCAGGGTGCGACTCAGAATGTCTGCAGAGTATCTACAGCACAATATCCGTGCAAAGGGATATTAATACAAATAAGACAAACACCAGAAGACAGAACAATTATTAGTAGAAGGAAAGAGAAGTTAAGTCGTTAGAATCGCAGAGAGTACAATCCGATATTAATCGTCAGGTATCAGGCTTACGGCCTATCACGTTGAATACAACGATTCTCGCTCGATTACCGAAGTTAAGCAACGTTGGGCCTGGTCAGCACTTAGATGGGTGACCTCTTGGGAATACCAGGTGCTGTAAACTTTTAGTGACGGATGTGCGTTGTGGTGCAGTGGATATCGGCTCGGAAAGAGAAATCGGTGAGCCGAGTTGGAATTCCAGTTGAATACGCTGAATTCACTTAAGCACTCGTACTCTTGCGAAAGGTATTAATCCGTCACATCCCTCTAGTTATGGGTTAAATAACAAGGGTAAGACTTGAGGACCTTGCCCTTAAAAACAAATCCCCAATGAATCTTGATACTCGAAAAAGAAAAAGTATTACTAGACACAAAAACTTATATAAAAGCAACAATAAATTGTTGAAAGAAAAAGGTATTACCAGCAATAAATAAATAAAATATTTAGTTGGCAATAAATGACCCGCTGAAGTTGATATGCCATAAAAACAAAACAATCAGCCAACCAACCAACCGAAGGTATCAACCTTCTTCCCACATGGGCGGATGTCCGAGGTAGATGTGACGCAAGACCATTGAAGTGGGAATACTGAAACCGTAAGTTCGGACAAAAGTTTTTGTCTGCTTTTCCACAGACGAAACTCAACCTTTCGGTTGAGCATCGTCTCTGTTTCTCTCCGCCTGAAAGCACTCAAGTGAACGACTGACGCACACAGTCGATACGCTCAGAATCTCAATGACACGTCGAAGGTATTAACCACGTCCCCACATGGGCAGATGCCCGAGGTAGATGCGGCACAAGGTCATGTAAGTGGGAACAACAAGCCCGTAAGCTCGGACAAAAATGTTGTTTGCTTTTGCCCAGAAAAAACTCTACCCTTTGGCAGAGTATCGTCTATATTCATCTCCACCCGAAGGCAGACAGTACGACAAAGCAAACGAGACGCACGCAGCCGATCCCCTCAGAAGGTCAATGACACTCCGAATATCCCAGACTGCTATTATTTTTTTTATTTTTCTATCTACACCGATCCACACACCATTCTATTCTTGATAGCGCTAGAGGGGTGTTAGCTTCTCTACAACACGATAAGTGAATCAGTGTGTATGAATTAAAAATAAAAGTTATTTACTGCGTATATCCAATATTAAGCCCACAATGAGGATCTAACTCATTCCCTAATAATCAAGATTAACCAGATTAGCTTATTTAACATTACCATGTACAGGATCACCTAAGATTGTAGATATTTCATTTAGCATAGTCACTCAACGATTATATTTTACGACATAGAGAGATCAAAAAGCGGTAATTCCTGTATTGTTGGAAATGTAGTTAGTTGAGTAACAATTAACCGGACAGGTAGATATTATTCTATGACTGAGCAAAATTTGCATTTAAATATGTGTAGTTCCTTTTTTTATGATGATTTTTTCCTTCGACAAGGCCCAAGAACCACTCGAGGTAGAGTGTTATGGAGTAAGCGGCATGATACAAAGCAAAGTTGTAGTACCGCCAAGATTCAACGAGCCAATGGAAGTGGAAGAGAAGGAAGGAATAAACCTCTAGCCCTGTTTTAAAAAATCGGAGAAGAGTTTGAACCGGGTGAAAAGCAAACCTATCTACTTCTATTTATGAAGAAGGGAATAAACTGTAAATAAATGTTCTGGAGTTTTTTGGTGAAGATGCTTGAATCATAAAGTTGAATTAGTTATTTAGCATTGAGTTTCTGGCTCTTTTTTAAAAGGAAAGAAGTGATAAAGATTTACTCCTGTTCAGAAGATCATGGAGGAGTGTAACTGGATGATAGGCAAATATATCTAAACATACAGCCTTAACAATACCCTTGACCATGGTATCGAAAAACCCCACCGGAGACAACTGCACGGTCTAAAATACATTAAAATAATAGCAGTACAATCGCCATGATATCTCATATTAAACCTTGACCTTGTGTCATATTCTTTAACAATAAATGGGTAAATTTATAATCACTGTATGTGTCTATATTTCAAAAAGTTTCTCTTCTTTATCCCTTTACTATCGTCATACATCCCCTTTAGATGTTTGAAGTAGGTTACCCGCTTTTTCAACTGCTTCACTTGCCGTCAATATGTCATGTGAGTTCAAATCTCCTAACACAAATCTTTATGTAATAAAGAAATTGATGTCTCTTTCTGATTCAAAGTAACTTTCGTTGTAGTTCCTATTTACCTTCAACATTTATTGCTGCTTATATATTTTGTCTATAGTTTTCATATATTTCTTTTGATGGAACCGCATTTCACTCTCTTCGATTTTTTTTCATTCGGAAGAAAATTGTTCAGCATCCACCACCACATAGAAATATAGATATTCTATACCAGTTAATTCAAGTTCCTTTATAACTGACAACGTTTTCTTAATTTATCAATATATGTTTCGATTCTAAACATTAACTGTCGCTATACTTAAGAGTAATTAGACTCCTATATCATGTTTATTAATAAACTACTTATAGTAATATATATATATCAGATATTTAACGTCAACAATACGTAGCTCCTAGCCTGGCCTGGCCTTTTAGCTGAAAACTATGCATTCTCTTCTAACAGTTAATGTTTCGTCCTGTCTTCTTGCTATCCTTTACTACCTTTCAATTTTATTCTGTTAATATCAGGGCGCAGATAATCATGGCCCACCACAACTTCCTATATTTTTTAACTCTTAGCAATATTCTGCCATTTTGTTATCTCTCCCAATCCAATGCAATTCATTAATAGCTTCTCTATTTCCCGCATTTAATATGCCCTGTGAAAGTCGAATTCTCTAAGCTCTGTCCTCATATGTCTTGTATATTTCAATTGTGGCTTTCTGAATAAATATAAGAGTCCGTTTTGCTTCCTTAAGACTTTTTCGTTTTCTCTCCTCCAGATATAAATTATTTTTATGTCTGCTAATGAAAACTCCTGTAAAAAATTGACTTTATCTTACAAACACGTTCTAAATTCCATGTTCCTTCAGTACGTAGACGATCATGACTCATCAGAGAATATTCTTCTTTATTATCTGTAAAAAGGCATGACTGTGTTGTTTCCTATCGGCGCTCTCACATTTATAGAAACAACCGGAAGAAAAAATTTAACCAGCGATCGTTGTAAAACTGATCGAGAATACAAAAGGCTTCCAAGCATGACCCAGCGGACCAGAGGATCGATATGTCCAGCAGCCGATATCTCGAGGTTCTGACACAGCAGCCGACATCTCGAAAAAGTTCAGATTCATTTTTAAGTCGTGGTTTTGACCCGTTGATTGCATTTCCGAAAAAACTTTATCATTATTAGTCTCACTAAGACTTTAGTTATAGTATCTTGTTCTATAAATTGCTTCAGATCTTTATTTTTTATTTTTGCAACTCCCGTCCAACACTTATTTTCTTTTTTATTGTTTATTTTTTCTATTTTACGTCCGCCATCTTTATTTAAGAAAAACTTTTTATACCCTCTCCCAGCCAATTTTTATTTTCATTTTTAGAAGTTATTTTTGTTTTGTTTTAGTTTTACGTTGACCATCTTAATTTAACTAAAACTTTCTTTGTTTTCTCTTTTTTCCCCGTAGCTTGGTGTTAAGTCACTGTTTTTTACCTTTTTGTTTGTATTTTATTTTAACTTGTTTATTTTTATATCGTCCATTTTATTTATGTAAGCAAAACGTTTTATTTTGCATAAATTATTTCATTTAATGCACAATTTATAATGTATTGCTCTTGCTAATTTGAATGGGTCAGTACAATATATTTTGCTTTCTTTGAAAAATTTCCCAGGCGACTGGAGGAACAGATGAAACAAGCGTTATTTCCAAAACAGCTTGGACTGCGAATAAACCCCAAAATATATGAGTTACTGTGCACAACAAAAGGAAAAATACGAACAATATGAACAGATGAATGAGTTGTAGCAACCAGGAAAATTTCCCTGCTAACCAACAACTTAAAAACGTGGAAATTAATTGGGTTCAACAGGGATACGATGGAGGAGACTCTGAAGAGTTTGGAAATAGGTCCAAAATTGATGGCTTAGTGGTACATTCTACAGGCAACGACAGAGAACTCCAGACAGCTAGCCAGGAGTTTATTGAAATCTATATGTTTAAATTCAGAAGAAGTACATCAGTACCCAGGGAAAAAGGGTGACTGTACAGAGAGTGCAGATATTACCGAGTACAGGCTGGTCGCCTATTTTGCTAATTTGGTCTTGTTGAAGATGTCTTCCCAGTAATAAGCAATGCCGGCATTGCCACTAGGGATTTTGTTTTGTAAGTAACAATGAAACGAAAATCTTTCTTGGACATCTCTGACACACTGAAGTTTCGAGAGCGCATGATGTTGATGATTGTAGTAGGCCGGTGACCTCACTGTTACCTTGTCTAAGGCGTAACCCGGGAAGAACCCGGCGTCGCAACCGAAACCAATACTTCCACCAACAAAAGAAACAGAGACGTAGAAGAAGACGAATAAGGCACCAGAGGAACACAGTGACTTGAAGATCGTAGTGACAAGGAGACTAAATTCTGCAACGCCCCTTCCCTAGCAGGCTATTCTCAAAAATAATAAATTGTTCGGTTCGAAATTCCTAGCACCTGAAGAAGGGTGGAGCGTACAACGGCCGAAACGTTGTACAAATGGCAACAAAGATGAGGACAATAGTCCGAATAATGTAAATCCTATAAATCCTACCTCATCTCACAAATATAGACAAATACTAAATTTTCCTGTTTCTTAATAAATTGCTTAGATTTTAAATAACCCTTCTATCTTCAGTGTCACATTTTTTATTGCCTGTAGTAAAAAACGCAGATAGTTAAATTTATGTACATGCTAGACTTTGACATTTACAGTTCGTAGCTCGCATCTAGTGCGCAACGAGTTAGAGTGAGAGAAGAAAAAGTGTACAGGGTGTGTCGAAGAATGAAATTCAAGATTATAGAAAATGGCAATTGACGTTGCATTTAAAGTTTTGGAAATTGAAACTATCGGCGAAACAAGTAAACAAGAGATAGTTCCACAGGCGGAAGTGCGAGAAAAGCAACTATTAGAGTAGAAGAGGTGGTTACAATTAACTATTTCGTAGAATGCGTGCAGCTTTTGACAACAAATTTTAGGATAATTTTTTATAAACTGAAAATTCTGGTACATATGTAAAGGTATCGTGAAAAATTATTTTATATCTGTTCACTGCTTTCAGCGAAATATTCTAATTTGTTACATTTTGATATTTCTATTTGTGAACGATGGAATAACCATCTCCGTTCATTTTTTTTAGAGATAATCTTTGAGGAGAATTGGGAAAAGGTTTCTCACCAAATTCCTCATTAAATAATCCTAATTATTCCGGGCGTTCAGAAATATTCAATGTGAGAATATATCTTCTTTTCGCAGAGAAAGAGTGCACTACGTATGAAGGAATATTTATTAAATTTAAATGTGTCTCTTCTCGAACACGCGTATGGAGCCGCATCCCAACTTCGAAATTTTATTCCATCTCTGCATAATAATATTCAGTTAGTTAAGTGCCATACGTGACACAAGCTTGGGCGATCATGTCTCGAAAGAGACATGACTGACTAGGCAGAAGATTATCTCGCAGTAGGTTGCCATTGCTTTCTGCGGTAGACTGGTTGCCAACCAAGGCTATAGAACCCAATCTGTCCTGTTATTTAACCCACAACTGGAAGGAATAGACGGATTAATACCTTTCCCAAGGGTATTTGCGCGTAAGTGAATACAATGGATTCAGCTAGAATTCGAACTCGGTTCCACGCTTTCTCGTTCTGAGCCGATATCCAATGCTCCACAACGCAAATCCGCTCGTTATAATATTATTATGTGCACAACACACATAATATTACTTATAATGATAATAAAATCAGAAAAACAATAACAATATAATTGGAAAAAAATTAATTTCCTCTTATATATTTTATGCTCGATGTAAATGCCATACAAATAGAGACATGCATGAATGAATAAACAAAATATACTCCTATAAGGAATTAAAAATAAAAATAAAAAACAACCAGAAATCGATTAACTCATTTCAGATAGTCTTTGCGATTCATGGCTTTTTATTATATTAGTTTTCTGTTCAGCGACAGAGATTAACGAACTAAAAGCTCTGTTTAATTACATGGTTCAAAATCTCGAAATCATTTGCTTGAACAAAAGAGGCAACGAATGCAAAGCAAAATACACAATTTCGCGTTGCAATGTCTAAAAAGATCCTACCCCACCAAAGATAGATTTTGTTCGAAGGTCGAAGGTGAAATTTGTTTGACAAGGAAATCTTACAGAATTTCAATTAAAGTGTTGTCTGCGGTAGATACAAGTAAAGAATATATTGAATTGTTTACCATACGGTTGAGTAAAAGAAATTTTTTGATTGGTTTTTGATAAAAAAGAAAAGTACACTTTTCTGATATTGTTAATCAATGGTTCAATGTAAGTACGCTTGTATCAGTTACAAAACAATAGAATAAAATAGATAGATATATAGAATAACAGATAAAAATATCGATACGTAAACAGAAAGATAAAATAGTGTGTTTTCCCGGGTTTACTCAGAAATGTCTAATACAAGCGTTACATCAATATTTGTGGGCCATAATTTATCTCAATATGCAATAAATAAGAAGTTTTAATAAAAGGAACGGAAAACCGTCCAAAATACCAAAGCACGTGGGTTAATAAGTGCGTAAGTTTAGTAACTTCACTGGTTCTCGGAAAACTTCATAAAAGAGTCTGTATCGACTAGGCAGCTAAGAGTAGGTGATTCTTGTTTTCCATATCTTCAGTTAGTCAGGTAAGAGCCATAGGGGATACACGCTTTGGCGTTCATGTCTTGAAAGAGACATGACTAACTGGGAAGAATATTTTCCCGCAGTAGGTTGTCATTACTTTCTGCGGTAGACTGGTTGCCAACCAAGAGCGTAGAGCCCAATCTGTCCTGTTATTGAACCCATATTTGGAGGGAGAAGAGATGGATTAATAGATTCCCCAATGATATTAGCGCCTAAGTGAATGCAATGAATTCAACTGGAATTCGGACTCGGCTTCCATATATTTCTTTTCTGTTTTATCGGGGAATTATCACGACTTCTTGAAAAATATTAATATAGTGAAGTTGTTTTCTATTGCCTACTTTACGATTTGGAATTTAGAGCATATTTTCCATTAACTAACATTGTATGAAAATCGAAGAAAAGAAATAATCTTCAAACACAGATCAAAAACTTTAAATGATAATATTATTGTGTATATAAATAATCGTTTTTTTTTTTTCTTTTAAGTTGAAAGAAACAAATTATAGTCTCGCGCAGAGAAAGTTTTCTACGGAAAAAAGTTTTGTTTTTCCTTTTGCAATACAAAAGAAATGAATTGTGCCAGTATAGGGTGAAAACTATGCGCTAATTCATCACATGAATGTTCACGTAATTTTATGTCTTTGTACGATGTAATTCCATTAGCAGAAGATAATATCAGTGACATTATGGTTTTGGCGATTACGTTTTGTTAATGTCTCACTCATGTATTTTTCCTATTGTAAATTAACTTAGGAAAATACTTTAAAAACGAGCGTTAATTTAGAAAAATAGTAACTTTGTACTCAATACTTTAATTTGAATATGCAAGAATTTGAGAATTCAGTATTGTTTGCAATCACCGGTCTAATTATACTGAAGAATAAAAACTATTAATTTGCGTTACGCTATTTATAATTAAAAAATTAGATCACAGGAAGTTAAAAATTAGATTTATCAAGCCGAGAAGTTGCATTGGTTAACAAACATATTTCTCAATTTTAAATATGAATTTTTAGTGGAGGGGACTGTCAATAATTTTCTGGCAGTGATTCTTCAAGATTTTTTTATAATTAAAAAATTAGATCACAGGAAGTTAAAAATTAGATTTATCAAGCCGAGAAGTTGCATTGGTTAACAAACATATTTCTCAATTTTAAATATGAATTTTTAGTGGAGGGGACTGTCAATAATTTTCTGGCAGTGATTCTTCAAGATTTTTTTATAATTAAAAAATTAGATCACAGGAAGTTAAAAATTAGATTTATCAAGCCGAGAAGTTGCATTGGTTAACAAACATATTTCTCAATTTTAAATATGAATTTTTAGTGGAGGGGACTGTCAATAATTTTCTGGCAGTGATTCTTCAAGATTTTTAACAAACGACAGGAAAGATTCCCTGTTTTTTGTTTTTTGTTTTTGTTTTTGTTTATAAGTTTTAACGGCGTTTAAGACAACGCCGCTGATTGGTTAATAAATGCTAATATAAAACTTTTGAGTTGAATCTCGTTTGAGCCTATTTTTGCATAAAATTGAGGTGATGTCTGTTTGTTCATATTTTTGCACAGAATCGTGATACTAATTACATCTATTGAACTTTTTTTACACTTTTAAAAGGATTCTACACCGGTTGCTAATTATTTCTAGAGAGTGCAGTCTATGCTATAGTTAGTGGGGGTGGAGTAGCAGAAGAGACGGATACATATATTTCTCAAACGCATAGAGTGAAAGCAAACGTAACAACTTCGGTATCGATAATAGCTAGGACCCGTTCGTCATATAAGTAAATATCATTATCAAAACAAATATAGTTTTTGTCAGAGATAAGAACATAGTCAGGAAAGGTCAGTGAAGTTCCATACGTGATACAAGCTTGGGCGATCAGGTCTCTTTAGATTCATGCGTTTCCAAGTAGAAGATATTTCCGTAGTAGATTGCCATTTCTTTCTGCGGTAACCCAGTTGCCAGTACAGGACCAAGTTTGCCCTACTATTTACCCATAGCTGGGGCACCTCGACGCGGTATAATGGTTAACAAGCTTGTCTCGCTAGAACCAGTTACGACTAAGAAGTGAGTTCGATTCTCACTGGGTGCTTCATACTTTTGGCCTTGTGCCACATCTAAGCGGCACTTTGAAAATCGCCTATTTATCCATAGCTGTGTTAGAAAAAACGTCTTACAATTCATGCAAAGGAAAGGCGTGTAGGTAAAGAATCTATCCTGCACATATATAAATCTACCATCCACCCGTGTTGTGAATACTGCTGCCACATCTGGTCGGGTGCCCGTGCTATACTCCTCGGAGTTCTTGACAACGGAGAGTGTAACGTGATCGATACCGACTTGGCAGACCGGCTGCAGTCTCTCTCTCACCGGCGTGACGTGGCTTCCCTGTGTCTCTTCTATAAATACTTTCACGGCTTCTGCTCCGATGAACTTAGATCACTGGTGCCCCCTAGGTACGAATTTGCACGAGATACTAGATTAGCAACTACGTCCCACCCTTTTACAGTGAAACCGATAAAATGTAACCGCAATTTCTACTCCAACAGCTTCTTTTCTTGCACTTCCCGACTGTGGAATTCCCTTCCATATGATTGCTTCCCCGACAGCTACAATCTCCAGGAGTTTAAATGTAAGGTCAATAGACACCTCCTAACACACTAACTCGCATCCATTCTTTCAAATATTCTTCCCATCTACCCAATCCTCTGCCTCGGTATCCTTACCCGTCTATCACCATCCTTCTGACATTTCCTATATCTAACCACTCTTTCTCTTTACATTTCCCTATATAACCCCTTGCGCAATAGTGGCAGTGGAATGCCTTGCTTGGGGTGAAATGATTAAAAATAATGCAATGAATTCAACTCGAATCCGAGCCACAATCCAATGTTCTACCGTGCCCCCTAGCAATGTTCTATAGGCGTTCTATATAAGTATATGCTGAGGGCCGAATGTAGATTGCAACGAATATTCAGAGAACACTACATTTGCATGCATGAAAATTACAAATTCTTTTAGCATACAAAGAACTTAGACAAAAGTATTAATTGAAAAAAACGGATCGATCAGCTGAAGAATATGCTAGACAGATATGTACATTTACCCTGACCGACGGCAGATACAAATTATTTAAACAGTAGAAATTTAAATTAGATTTAAAGAATTGTCTATAAACAAAGAACGCATTCAGTAGGTTACGTGATTAGATGAATCTATATAAATTAACGCTTGCAGAGTCACCAAATATAAGATCTGGCACATGCTAGAAACTTTAAACTTTAATCGATAATTTGTTTGTTTTATTTATTTATTTTTTCTTTGTTTTGATTTTTAAATGAGATTAGGATTTTTCCTCGGACTTTTGTAGGAAATAAAAAATATTTCAACATAACTAAGAATAAGAAGGCCAACTCCAACAGGAACAGGACTCTTTGACATTTACAGTTTGTCAATATTTTATAAAGGTTTTGTATTTCGCTTTCTGGTTTCTACTTTAAATCTCTCTGCTTAAGCTTCATCTGTCATCTATGACAAACAAACAAACAAACAAACAAACAAACAAAAATACATTTTCATCGATCTCTGGTGAGTGACATGAGCAGCAATTTGTTTTTTTACTCAGAGTATTAAAGTTATTTTTACTCTGTAAATATATGGATAAATTAAAAAGCAACTGTTTAAACTGTTCACGAAATGAAATACCTCGATAAATCTATTCTTGAGAAAAATCAATATATATATATATATATATATATATGAATGCATTTCTTTGTAGAAACAAAAATGTTAATGAATATTAGCATTTATTAAGAGAAAGATATACAGACACATAACTTAATGGAGACAAAGAGAGTTAAAGTACATATTATTTTCATAAAATGCTAAATACAGGTAGGGGATACTAGAATCAAGCAAGTACAAAATTTTAAATACCTAGGAAATCTTTTAACAAGAGATGAAAAGTGTGACACAGAGATCCGAAGGCAAATTGGCATGACGAGGGACGCGTTCCAGAAGCTGAGTAAAGTATTAAGACACAGGAAACTTTCACTAAAAACAAAGAGACTACTACGTTGCTATGAGATGTCAGTTCTTAATACGACATTGAATGTTGGACAATATCATCAAATATGAAGGAAAAACTTAAAGCAGCGGAAATTTGGTTCGACAGAAGGATGCTGCGGATATCATGGACCGAGCATGTGAGCAATGATGAGGTGTTGGAAAGAATGACAACGAGAAGAAAATTAATAGTGAGCATCAGCAACAGACAACTGAAGTTCCTGGGACAAGCAATGAGGAAAGAGGGCTTGGAAAACCTGATACTGACAGGCCGGATAGAGGGGAAAAGAGATAGAGAAAGGCAGCGGATAACATATTTGAAGGGCCTGAGCAGGTGGATGACAGAACGGGGGTTGCGTAGTGTAACAGGAAAAAGCGTGCTAAGAGCCATCAGGAATAGGGAGACTAGGAAAGCCATGATCGCCTACGTCCTGAAAGGACAGAACACACAGAAGTTCTTTTGGGATATGTCCCAAAACAATAGTCCGAGCTTCATCATTCTTATCCCAAGCTTGATAGATACTCTCATCATATTCTCCCTGTGGCTTTGAAATCTTTTTACTATCTATTCGAGTCCTTGTTCAGGTCTACATTAACACATTGTTAGGTAGGCTACATGCTGTTTCCCTCTTCCCTTGTAGTCTTCATTATGCATCGTGAGTGTCCTATTCTCTAAGAACATTTCCTCGTTATGTATACCAGAAATTTCAATTGACACTTTTTAAATCTAAGTACAAATATCCCTTTTGTTACCATTTTCTTTAAAACATCCTTGTTACTGATATGCTCTGTCCCTTGTATTTTCAGCGTCCTTCAGTAGAAACACATGTTTTACCTCAAGTTGCCACTTCATCTGCGAGGAATTTGTCAAGCATTTACTGTCATACAGAAAGACGGATATTACATCTTTGTTTATAACGAACATTTTCTCTTTTTATATCTTGTGTTTGTATATTGAATCGCATCTTTAGTTCATTTGGATTTCGATTTCACATTTTCTATCGTTTGATAAAACACTTCCCAGATATTTAATTTTTTTGTAATCATATTACCCCATACATTGAAGGCAGTAAAACACAAGGTGTTACTGAATCTGGAAGAACAAGAAAAAAGAGAAACATTAAGAACGAGATGAATAGCAAATTAAAAATGACAGTAGATAAGCAGTTGAGACTGCATTTAAAATTTTTAGTTGCTTGGAATGCATGAAGTTGAGAGTCAGTCAGTTAAGTTCCATATGTGATACACGCTTGAGCGATCATGTCTCTTTCTAGACATGACTGACTGGCAGAAGATTATCTCGTAGGTTGCCATTGCTTTCTGCAGTAGACTGGTTGCCAGCCAAGGCTATAGAACCCAATCTGTCCTATTATTTAACCTATAACTGAAGGAAAGAGACGGATTAATACCTTTCCCAAGGGTACATGTGCATAAGTGAATGCAAGGAATTCAACTGAATTTTGAACTCAGCTCACTGATTCTTCACTCCGAGTCGATATCAACTGCTCCACAACGCACGAAGCCGGAAGAGAGACCCGAAATGAAACTGTTAGCTCAGAACTGACGCTTACATCCAACCAATTCAACAGTGAATTAATGAGACCATTTCCCCAATCTATTACTGGACTTAGATTAGTAAAGTATTGATGTCATAGCGAAGACATTATACGAACAATCGCCATGAAAGGATTTATAGAAAAGTCAAGGAGAGGCTGCATTATGGCGGTAGAAAAATGACTGAAGGCAAGATGCTAAGTCTGGACCAATAATATTGATTTTATCAAGAACCTCTAAATATAATATACAGTAAGAATACCAGACTATATGTGGCAGCAATATTTCAAGCGTAGACGAATGATAGACATATCAATATGCAAAATAGATTCTGGAGAAAAAAAAACTGTCTGGCTCAATACAATAACCCTGCTTTCTGTACCAAAATACAGACCATGCAATGGATTTAATATAGTCTTTCCACTTCCTATCAGCTGAGAATTTTAGACCAAGAAGGCGCAACCAGTCATTCTCATGGAAATGAACGTCAGTAATACCGATGGAAGGTAGGGTATTTCAGGTAATTAATAGAGAATTTTTGTTTTGGAAGCGTTAAAATTAATATACCACTTCTCACTTTATCGAAATGATCAGAATTATTATTGAGAAAGAATTAAACGGTTGTGTCTTAAGCATAGATACCAATTTGAGAAGTTATGTCATCAAGAAGGTCGTTGATGAAATATACAACAAAGAACAAAGTAGGTCCAATGATAAAACCTTGAGAGCATCTTGAGTAGAAAAAGATCTAGAAAAATGGCCATTCAGGAAAAGTTTTATTTCGCGATTAGATAAGAAATATTGAATTAGTTCAAGCCTCCATCGGTTCCAGATGCTTTCACAATGTACAAAACAACATCCCAAACTTCATTTTTATTTATAGTTATTTAGACTATTTCAGCAATAGTTCTTAATATTGGGTTGTCCGGAAATTCCATTCCGATTTTTAATTTTTCATGTTGGAACACGTTAGAAGATTTTTTCGAGAATTTTTCGAGAGATATAATAGGCTTACATTTCCGATTAGAGCTTGCTTCAAAGTATCTCTTAAAAAGGTTTAAAATTATTTAATTAGGGTTAATTTTGCACTCCTGAAGATTTTAGTGTGTATTATAGCCATTTTATGATTTTTCATGACCGTCAAGACAAAAATACCTTGCAAGCAACAAAAAACGTTTGTATTCTGGACGGTGAAGGTGCTTTAGCTGACAGAACTGTACGGAAGTTGTTCGCTAAGTTTAGAGTTGATGTTTGTAGGCTTATTCCTGAAGAAAGCCCAAGTAGACCACCTCCTCACTACAGAAGACTAACAAATCATAGCATTGATTGAGAATAACCCGCACTAACGCGGGAATTGACAGAAACACTATATTTATAAAAATCTACCATCCATGATCATTAGTGAAGCTTGGGTACGCAAATTTCTACGATGATCAGGTACCACATGATGTAAGCGAAAAGAATATTTTGAATCTTATTTCTATCTGTAATTTGCTGTGTAAACTCAATGAAAATGCACCCGTTATTAAGCAAATTTTGATGGTTGATGAGCAATGGTTCGTTTACAACAATGTTCAGCAAAAAATCTATGTGATAAGCAACATAAATAACATTTAGCTATCCAAAGCAGGTCTTCATCCTAAAACAATCATGCTATGTATCTGATTGTAAAGGAATCCTGTACTATGGGCTTCTGCCAAATAACCAGTCAACTGATTCTGAAAAGTGATGCTCGTAACTGGACGAACTAAAGGTAGCGATTCAAGCCAAACGCTTAGAAATGGCCAACAAGAAACGTATACTTTTTCATCAGGACGGTACCAGATCTCACGTTTCTTTGACGACTCGGAAAACATTATTGCAATTTGGTTGAGATGCGTTACACTATCCGTCATATTCACTAGATATTGCTCCTTCAGATTTTCATTTATTCAGGTCCTTGCAAAATAATCTCAATGATAGTTTTAGTTTTAGTGTTTTTATAACATGAAAAAGCACTTTAATGAGTTTTTTCCGAGAAATCTGCGAAAGACGAAATGTTTAAGTCGAAGAAAAATGGGGAAAGTTTGTGCAATAAAATGATTCATATTTAGTTGAGTAAAATATTTAACAGCATAATATTGTTTTGTGTTTTACTGTCCCTTAAAAACCATCATGTTCTTTCCGAAAAACCCACTACATCAGCACTTGACCTCAAAAAGCGAAAGTCATGTTGCTTATCTAAAAGTCCTGCGCTGTGAGCTGCTTAAACAATATGGGCTTCAAGTGATAAGACGATTACCGAATTTCTTAAATACAACAGAGGATGGTTTCTACTCAGCAGAAAAGCAAAAAGCAACGAGACATTTGTTGTGCCGTTTAGAGGGAACCGAAGCCAATAAAGGAGCACATTTCTTGATGACTGTTACAGAGATCCTTATGCTTTGTGGGCGATCCAGATTAGAGATAAAGAAAATCACGGAAGGAGTTATATATCTTGCTTGATTTTGACAAATCTAATTTGTAACTCGCTTCGTTTGCTGACAACCATCTATTCTCACTTCTTGAAATCGATATTCATGTCTTCCTGCTTTTTTTTGCGTTTTCATTTGGTCCATTCCCACACACAGCTTGGTTATATCAATTTGAACGTACATATATACAGATCGAAATAAAGATAGATCGACGGATAATTGATACGAAAGAAATACAAGGATATCCGCAGCCCACTTGCTCCACAAACAAAACCACCATCTACACAACGGGAGAGAACCTATGTCAAACTGAGAGTAAACTAGAAACTGAAAATGGCCGACAGCGGAAATTAACTGACAAAGTTACAAACAATCAAAGACGATGCAAATACCTTTAGACTGACTTACTTTGTTCATGTCTAGCGAACATGTGATCTGTTCTTGAACGTACAAAGCACCGAAATCTGATTAAACAGCTCACTTCATGTGTTTGTTACTTCGGCAACTTCTGTCTCGTTCTCTTGGTTTTCAGTCGACCACTATCAGCAAATAATAAATATCTTTTTCACTTGAGAAATAACTTCTTTTTTATTTGCGTATTATAGCATTTGTGGATCGGTTTTAAATACTGTCTGAATTGTTAAACCCAACACAGCTTTGTGTGGGATTTATTTAACTCTGAAAAATATTTCTGAATATGTTAAAAGAGAAACAATATCAGTTAATTTTAGATATTTAATGACTGAACATTTGCAAAAATAATGATTCTAAAATTTATAGAGTCTATTATGTGTATTTTCTACATTTTATTACATATATAACATATATATATAACCAATATATAATAAAAAATATATATTTTTTTATTATATATTAGTTTTATATGTTATATTTTGTAAATCTTTAATGTAAGTTTGAAGTTTAATATTAATATTTGTCAAATATGTATTTTCGAGAAATATTTGTCATTTTCCCAAATATTTCTTTTAAAGTTCATAATAAATGAGAAAACTTTTATGATATAAATATGCATAGAGAAAAAAATAAATATCATTGTTGACTGCAGCAATCAATTACAGCCCACACCTTATCTAGTTTATGTCACTGATATTTAAAAAATACAACAGCATCTGTGTTCTTCAATATTGAGAAAAGGTTTTAAACAATTTGGAAGGCATATTCTTACTCTGTTGTTTTCTATTATACACAAACCCGTAATAGAGAGATTACTTATGCACACACGTGTAGAGAGGTGACCACACCTACAATATTACTATCTAATACGCATTAAAATTATTTATACACATTTTGAATATTTTTTACATTTCCTAATGTTGCCCCTGCGGTGAATGAAATTATATTCAATGTAGTTTCTTTACTATAATAATATTTTCGACCATTCTGAATCTTCCTTTACAGTGAGGATAATTCAGGAGTGGTAAACAAGTAATTTACAGAGTCCGGTCAGTCAGTTAAGTGCCATACGTGAAACACGCTTGCGCGATCATGTCTCGAAAGAGACATGACTGACTGGGCAGAAGATTATCCTGCAGTAGGTTGCCATTGCTTTCTGCGGTGGACTGGTTGCCAGCCAAAGCTATAGAACCCAATCTGTCCTGTTATTTGACTCATAGGTAGAGGGGAAAGAAATGTATTATATTATTATGTAGTAATTAATGGGGGATCGGTTTCCTATTGTTATGAAGTAATAAACTGATCCCCCACTTTATGACCTGTAGAAGCCTTAATCATTATTTCAACTATTATATTCAGTCAGTCAGTTAAGTGCAATACGTCATACACGCTTGGGCGATCATATCTCTTTCGAGACATGACTGACTGGGCAGAAGATTATCCCGCAGTAGGTTGCCATTGCTTTCTGCGGTAGACTGGTTGCCGACCAAGGCTATAGAACCCAATCTGTCCTGTTATTTGACTCATAGGTAGAGGGGAAAGAAATGTATTATATTATTATGTAGTAATTAGTGGGGGATCGGTTTCCTATTGTTATGAAGTAATAAACTTATCCCCCACTTTATGATCAGTAGAAGCCTTAATCATTATTCCTGCAGGATTATTTTTTTTTATTTTGATTATAAATTTGATAAATGTATCTTGGACATCAGTCAGTTAAGTGCCATACGTGAAACACGCTTGCGCGATCATGTCTCGAAAGAGACATGACTGACTGGGCAGAAGATTATCCCGCAGTAGGTTGCCATTGCTTTCTGCGGTAGACTGGTTGCCGACCAAGGCTATAGAACCCAATCTGTCCTGTTATTTGACTCATAGGTAGAGGGGAAAGAAATGTATTATATTATTATGTAGTAATTAGTGGGGGATCGGTTTCCTATTGTTATGAAGTAATAAACTTATCCCCCACTTTATGATCAGTAGAAGCCTTAATCATTATTCCTGCAGGATTATTTTTTTTTATTTTGATTATAAATTTGATAAATGTATCTTGGACATCAGTCAGTTAAGTGCCATACGTGAAACACGCTTGCGCGATCATGTCTCGAAAGAGACATGACTGACTGGGCAGAAGATTATCCTGCAGTAGGTTGCCATTGCTTTCTGCGGTAGACCGCTTGCCAACCAAGGCTATAGAAGCCAATCTGTCCTGTTATTTGACTCATAGGTAGTGGGGAAAGAAATGTATTATATTATTATGTAGTAATTAGTGGGGGATCGGTTTCCTATTGTTATGAAGTAATGAACTTATCCCCCACTTTATGATCAGTAGAAGTCTTAATCATTATTGCTGCAGGATTATTTTTTTTTATTTTGATTATAAATTTGATAAATGTATCTTGGACATCAGTCAGTTAAGTGCCATACGTGAAACACGCTTGCGCGATCATGTCTCGAAAGAGACATGACTGACTGGGCAGAAGATTATCCTGCAGTAGGTTGCCATTGCTTTCTGCGGTAGACCGCTTGCCAACCAAGGCTATAGAACCCAATCTGTCCTATTATTTAACGCATAACTGGAAGGATTAATACCTTTCCCAGGGGTATTTGCGCGTAAGTGAATGCAATGGATTCAACTAGAATTCGAACTCGGCTCCCCGATTTCTCATTCCGAGCCGATATCCACTGCACCACAACGCACATCCTTAGACAACTCATGACTACCAAAAAAAGCTTCAGGAATGAGAATGATATACCCCAGTGATCGTAATAAAGATTTCGGTTCAAACTTTCTAGCGCCTGAAGAAGGCCGGAGCGTACAACGGCCGAAACGTCGTACAAATGGCAACAAAGATGAGGACAATAGTCCGAATAATGTAAATACTACCTTATCTCACAAATATAGACAAAATATCTTGCGCAAAATACGGAGGCCAAAACCTTGCCGGTTTTCATCTGTCCACTCAGCTGACTGCCAATTTGATTCTGAAATGATCCATGTTCCATATTTACACAAAAAAACTCCTTGAAATAGTTGCAAACAACGCACTGAATAGATGACATGCAGTTGTTTTTAATCAACCGTGAGCAAACGCAGCACCAACTTTGAACACATTTTTCCATTGACAAATATTCATGCAAAATGGTGAATACACTGCCTTCTGATATGTTCAACTTCTCTGCTATCTGACGCAACTTCAATTTACGATCGGCCGAAAAGAATTTGTGGATTTTTTTTTGTTTTCCGGGACAACGGTATTTGCCAACCTTCCCACGCAAGGTTAGATGTGACACAAGGTCATATTATAGTGGGGCTTCTCGGCCATATAGCCGTACCAAAAAATGTCTGTCTATTATTACCGAGTCGTGATTCTACCCTTCGGCGGGACCACGACTGGGTTTGTGCTCTCTGCTCGGAAGCAGAGAGCGCCCTCTACCCGAAGGCAGAAAGCTAACAGTAGCAGCGGAAAATGACGGCTGCAACTTTTTTTTTTGTTGTTGTTTTCCGGGCCAACTGTCGATTTTGGGTGACCTGAGCTTTCAGCAACAAATACAAACGCGTTTAATGTCAGCATATCACCTTCTAACCGTTGTTTCCGACGGAGCAGAGTCCGAATATTATTTATCAAGCTATTGCTTTGCTTGAACAGTATGTTCCCCATCAGAAAGCAATGAACATTTGCAACAGTAGAATCACTTAAATAACTGTAATTTGTAAACTGGATGTGAGTTGTGGTGAAGTGGATATCGACTCAGAACGACAAATCAGGGTGCAGTGTTCCAAATCCAGTTGAATTCCTTGCATTCACTTACGCACAAACATTTTGGGAAAGATATTAATCCGTCTCTTCCCTCCAGTTATGGGTTAAATAATAGGACAGATTGGGTTCTATAGCCTTGGATGGCAACCAGTCTACCGCAGAAAGCAATGGTAAACTACTACGGAATATTCTTCTGCCAAGTCAGTCAAGTCTCGAAAGAGACATGATCGCCTAAGTGTGTGTCACGTATGGCACTTAACTGAATTAGTAAACTAATAATCTGACTGGACCCAAATTTTGTCATGTGCCATTGGAAGGTTAGTACTTTATACAAATCTTATGAATTTTTTATTAGAGTGACATCTATGTCATACCCGGGACTTATGTTATATACATATATATATATATATATATATATATATATATAAACACTACTATCTCTCCGACAGACCCCAACAGAAGAATTAAATTTATCATATATTACGCTAAATCCACAACATCCAACTCAATCGTCCGCAACGACTCCTCCCCCACCGTTAGCGATTTGCAAAAAAACAATGTATTGTATAAATTTAAACGTCCCTTTCGAGAATGTATCTCTAACAAACTAAATAATACCTACATTGGACATACTACTAACTCGCTTTCGCGGAGACTTACATTGCACTTGAATGAACATTCTAACATATTCCGACATTTAAAACACCACGATTATCAAGACACACTTCTTAGGAAAACACTTGTTGAAAATACGCATATACTTAGACAAGAAAATAATAAACGAAAACTTAAAATTCTAGAAGCTATCTACATCAAACAGTTTAAACCTAGCCTAAATAAAATAAATTTCGACACCTCTACTAACATACTTCAATGCCTATAATCGACGGGAGAGGTCATAGTGATTATACTTACCCCCTACACCATAGTAGCAGCAGTTCCCAGACCAATGCCACTATACACTCAATTAAACAAAAAACCCACTACCACCATTCCTTCTCGGCCTACAGCCATGTGCGACACAAAAAATGGACCTGTCTAATTTTCTATGTATAACTCCACTGTGTTAATAATAATTTAAATGTTCTTTGTTCACTGAACATTAAATGTTCATCCTTCGATAATGGCTTATGTAAGCCGAAAGCTCAGACCTGATAAAAAAAATCAACAATTATTGCGATTTCTTGTCGTCTTAAATAGACAGAACTTTTCTATATTATTCAATGAAAACTGTATTAATATATATATATATATATATATATATATATATATATATATATATATATATTGTTGTGAATTACGGGTGAGGAACCGCACAAAATAATAAACAACAAAAACAGATATGGAGATAGAAAAAATAGGTTATATTGAACGTAATATACAAACTGGAACGCGGGTTAGTCAATTTAGGAATACTATTTGTAGAAATAAATATATACAAGTCTTGAAGTGAAATAGTATGTCCAGGTAACTGATTCTAGCTGAGTGGAGCTCAGAGCTAGTCTGATCTCTGGGTAACTTCGTATCTGTCGAAAATCTTCGATAACTGTAACGGATCTCTACATTTACTCTCCACTGTAAACTGCAACTACAGCTGTGATTCCCGATCCAACTAACTCCTGTTCTCTCTATGGCAGGATTATATGTACACTCAGCCAAGTCCATTAGTATGCACAAAAGAGGGAGATCCTACAACACACACATACACGCGCTCGCGCGCGCACACACACACACATATATATATATATATATATATATATAAATAATAACTAAACAGACTCTGTAAGTATGTAGGCCGTAAATTTATACTAAAATAAACCTCCAAAAAAACATTAACAAACAGAACCTAAATCCGTTACAATCCGGTGCACTAAGACGTCGGATAAATGGGGAGAAAAAAAAGAAACCCGCGGAACAAGAACAAAACATTCAATACTCCGCAGTAAAGAAAAAAAAAACAAACGGAACTAAACATAAGAAAAAGTGCTCGATACAAAGTACAAAAGAAAATATACAAAAGTAGAGCAAAGACACGCAAAAATCTAGAGTGAGCCAAGACGATCCGTAGTGTGAAACCGTGGTAGGTTTTGGCTCACTCTAGATTTTTGCGTATATATATATATATATATATGGTACATATATGACACCGGTCCCTTGGACACAGGGAAGACTTGCTGTCAATGATAACTGGCCGTAGAACTAACGAGACATAATTTAAACAATTTTAGGAACTAAAGAATAAATGCTATTCTGAAAATCTATTCATATTAGAGAGTGCGACAGAATTTCAGTTCTTTTTTATTTTGTCTTTAAGGACATATTCCGATCTCTTAGATTTGTTTACCTTATTGAAAGCAATTTTCGATATTCCTATGAACTTTCTGTTTTTTGCCTTTCATCTTCGGTCAATTGTCAGTTTTCGGGACAGATAATAAGGAAAGAAGCTTTGGGAATTTAACACTCACAGGAAACAAAAGAAGAGGCAAACAGCAAGTAGCATACTTAGCTATCTTATGTAAAAATATGGCGGAGTAAGAGTCAAGTAAAGAGTCAAATATTGCTTCAAACTACAAGAAATAGAAGTTGAGGAGAGCTGTTGTCATCTACGCCCTAGAGAGATTCAGCACATCAAATAATACGAATAAAACGATTTATGAGATTGGGGTATCTGAATCAACTCAAACTTTAAAACAGTTTTAAAATAGTCGCTTTCAGACGTAAATTTGTGATATACAGTAGCGGCCATAATATAAGAATTGATATTTCCATGTAATTTTTATGAATCTTCTGTTTTCATGCAGGACAATGCACCTTGCCACAAGCCTTACAACGTTATGGCTTTATTTGAAGAAGAAGAAGAAATCGTCCTAATGAAGTGGCCAGCCCAGAGCCCTGACCTGAATCCCATAGAAAATGTTTGGAATATAACTGGAGAAAGAGCTCAGAAAATAAACCCGAAAAACCAGGATCACTTATGGGAGTTATTGAAAGACAAATGGGAGGGAATTACTGCTGATTTTTGCAAGAAATTAATTAGATCATGTGGTCGACGATGCAGAGAATTCATTGAAAATAAGGGGATATTTACTAAATATTATTTTTTTATATTCTTTTCACAATCATTTATTAACAATATTGTTCCTTAATTTTTGTCCAGTAGTTTATTTCCTTTGTTCCATTTAATCTTTATTTTAAAGAAAAAACTTTTATGTAAATTTTTGTAACTTTGTATAATATTTATGCATTACACCCTAATCTTTATTCGGTGAAAATTCCATTGCTAATCATTCATTACTTTTTAAGTAATACACATATTTATGTCTTTGTTGTTTCCGTTCCTTATATTATGACTGCTACTGTATAACCGGAGGGCCAAACCAATATTCAATGTCCGGACAAATAGATGATTTACAAATGTGTTAAGATGGATTCTGACGAGAGAAAAATGAACAACAGACCAATGAACAATATCAGAATTTTCTGAAATTAACATTTTTTCTTGATCGTGATAATGATTTTTTTCTTCAAAAGAGAGCGTTCTGCTAGTAGAATTTGCCATGTTGCTTTCAAAATGAAGTCCTAATGATAAATGATTTTTTACTTATTGTTGAAAAGCTCCATCGAGTTTTTTAACAATGTAAATTAAGTTTATGAAAAATTATTAACATCGTTTGTTAACGTTGATCCAATAGCTTATTTTCTTTGTTCCATTTAATCTTTATTTAAAAAAAAAAACTATTATAAATGTTTGTAACTTTGTATAATATGCATGCATTACACCCTAATCTTTATTCGGTAAAAATTTCATTGCTAATCATGCATTACTTTTTAAGTAATACACATATTTATGTATTTGTTGTTTCCGTTCTTTATATTATGGCCGATAATGTATATTTCAGAATTCCCACTCAGTTTCAAAATCCGAATCTGCACAAAAGCTGATCAGTTTCTTGTTTTCATTATTCTCTTGTGTTGATGATATAAAATGTAAAAAAGAAAGACAAACATTAAAAGTTGTCCCACGAGTAAAACGACAGTCTCTTAATGTTGGATGGTTGATTTTGAAAAACATGTTTCGAGATAAGCTAAGATATTTATCTTTGGGGAGACTATTTACAGCCTGAGATTTGGCGTTAATGTCATTTCTTATTTAATCTTCTATTTTAAAACTCCGATGCGTGCAGATAAGAATTTTTTTTTTAAATACAGCGATCGGAAAGATTAACGAAAAAGTTTTTTAAAAAAATATTCAAACAGGTGTTTTTCATCAATGTCTTCAGATTTAAACATTATATTTCTTTTCATCAAGTTCAAAAATGCGTTTTATCTCTTATCATTTTCAACATAGTTGCATCGATTTTGCCAGCATCTATCAACTACATTGATCAAACAGATATCCCCGTAAGCTATCATTAGTTCTAGAATTAGGCGTGCTTGAAGAAGAATCAGTGTTTCCGCTGTTGTTAGAACACATCACACTCCTTGCACCTGAAATAACTTTCTTAACACTTAGACATAAACACATATACACACACAGAAGTACATGCACACTCATACAAAATTTAATACATACATACATACATACACACACATTACACTTATACCTATCAATTTATCTAAATAATACATAAATATTCGAAGTGACCCATGAATAAGAACATACCTTGATAGATTATCAATTTTTTAATACTAACATTTATCCAATACGCAGCACGAGAGTCACTCAAGTTAGTGTGCTACTACTTAAATGCTTAATAAATGGGATGTATACTATGAACGAAAGAGGTGAACATGATGGGGAGGAGAGACACGCTTTGACCTGTAGGTTTTGAACTTATAGCGTTCAGGGAGTCATTCATGTTGGAATCTGTTCAAAAAAGTAGTCTTTATTTGGAGAGATAAATGAGCGTGGCACTTCCTCCTTGCAATTGGAATACTTAATTGGAGTAGATAGACTAAACTAATTGGAGTAGATAGACTAAACTCAATTGGAGTAGATAGACTAAACTGTCGCCCGGTTCACACCCACCCACGTCTATTGAACGGGTGAAGAGGCTCATCCCTTGTTTCCTGTTTTGGATGTGGTTTCCGGTTTTTCTCTTTTCCAATCTTTTCACTCTTACGTAGCCCCCTGCGCATCAGTGTCGTTTTCGCCTTGCTTGGGGTGATATGATTAAAAGAAAAAAGTAGAAATGAGATTATTTCGATTCCGTGGAAGTAGCAAATTAGTGTGTCCTTAGTGTAAATGTCTTTCCTACGCCTCCCCTGACTTACCCTGTCCTCAGACCTCAAATGGAACCACTATATTGAATCCATAGCAAAATCTACTGCTAAGAATATTGGGTCACTATGTCGATCCAGGATGTTTTTTCCACCTGAATCCATCCTGCATATATACAAGTCAACCATCCGTCCGTGCATGGAGTACTGCTGCCATTTATGGTCAGGTGCCCCTGCCGTTCTCCTCAGTGTTCTTGACAAGCTCCAAAGGAGAGTCTGTAATGTGATAGGTACTGATCATGCGGCTCGAATGCAGCCACTTCCCCATCGTCGAGATGTGGCCTCCCTCTGTCTCTTCTATAAATACTTTCATGGCTTCTGCTCGGATGAGCTTAAGTCACTGATGCCTCCTCAACAGGTGTTTACTCGTGCAACCAGACTGGCAACTGGGTCCCACCCATTCACAGTCAGGTTAGCCAAATGCAGACGACAATTCTACTCCTGCAGCTTCCTCTCTCGCACTTCCCGCCTGTGGAACTCACTCCCGTATTCTTGCTTTCCTAACGGCTACAATCTCCAGAAATTTAAATGCAAAGTCAATACTCATCTACTAACCACTGGCCTCTAGCTCTCTCCCCTCCCCTGTATAACCTTCCCTTTCTCTCCACCTATGTATCTGTCATCGCACCTACTTTCTCAGCTTTCTATTGTTCCTTTCTAACTAGTTTGTACTCGTCACTCTTTTCTAATTAATCTTTTTACATTTATGTAACCCCCTGCACATCAGTGGCGTTTCCGCCTTGCTCGGGGTGAAATGATTAAAAAAAAAAAGAACTTTAGAAAGAAACTCGTCTATGCAAAAAACGATATCGTTGCGATATTCTTCCGACGTTGTTTTTGTGCAAAATGAGTTACAATACAAAAGAATAGATTCTCCCAAAAAGTTCACACAAATCATTGAAAAATTGATTAAAGAAATAAATCCGAGTTGTCACTGACATATCATATCTGTGTCTCTCTTAACCTTTTGTCTATCAAGAAAACTAACTTGACATATCATATCTGTGTCTCTCTTAACCTTTTCTCTACCAAGAAAACTAACTTGACATATCATATCTGTGTCTCTCTTAACCTTTTCTCTACCAAGAAGACTAACTTGACATATCATATCTGTGTCTTTCTTAACGTTTTGTCTCCCAAGAAAACTAACTTGACATATCATATCTGTGTCTCTCTTAACCTTTTGTCTACCAAGAAAACTAACTTGACATATCATATCTGTGTCTCTCTTAACGTTTTGTCTCCCAAGAAAACTAACTTGACATATCATATCTGTGTCTCTCTTAACCTTTTGTCTACCAAGAAAACTAACTTGACATATCATATCTGTGTCTCTCTTAACCTTTTCTCTACCAAGAAAACTAACTTGAAAATTCATATCTGTGTCTCTCTTAACCTTTTGTCTACCAAGAAAACTAACTTGACATATCATATCTGTGTCTTTCTTAACGTTTTGTCTCCCAAGAAAACTAACTTGACATATCATATCTGTGTCTCTCTTAACGTTTTCTCTACCAAGAAAACTAACTTGACATATCATATCTGTGTCTTTCTTAACGTTTTGTCTCCCAAGAAAACTAACTTGACATATCATATCTGTGTCTCTCTTAACCTTTTGTCTACCAAGAAAACTAACTTGACATATCATATCTGTGTCTCTCTTAACCTTTTCTCTACCAAGAAAACTAACTTGACATATCATATCTGTGTCTCTCTTAACCTTTTGTCTACCAAGAAAACTAACTTGACATATCATATCTGTGTCTCTCTTAACCTTTTCTCTACCAAGAAAACTAACTTGACATATCATATCTGTGTCTCTCTTAACCTTTTGTCTACCAAGAAAACTAACTTGACATATCATATCTGTGTCTTTCTTAACGTTTTGTCTCCCAAGAAAACTAACTTGACATATCATATCTGTGTCTCTCTTAACCTTTTGTCTACCACGAAAACTAACTTGACATATCATATCTGTGTCTCTCTTAAGCTTTTCTCTACCAAGAAAACTAACTTGACATATCATATCTGTGTCTCTCTTAACCTTTTGTCTCCCAAGAAAACTAACTTGACATATCATATCTGTGTCTCTCTTAACCTTTTGTCTACCAAGAAAACTAACTTGACATATCATATCTGTGTCTCTCTTAACCTTTTGTCTACCAAGAAAACTAACTTGACATATCATATCTGTGTCTCTCTTAACCTTTTCTCTACCAAGAAAACTAACTTGACATATCATATCTGTGTCTCTCTTAACCTTTTGTCTCCCAAGAAAACTAACTTGACATATCATATCTGTGTCTCTCTTAACCTTTTCTCTACCAAGAAAACTAACTTGACATATCATATCTGTGTCTCTCTTAACCTTTTCTCTACCAAGAAAACTAACTTGACATATCATATCTGTGTCTCTCTTAACCTTTTGTCTACCAAGAAAACTAACTTGACATATCATATCTGTGTCTCTCTTAACCTTTTCTCTACCAAGAAAACTAACTTGACATATCATATCTGTGTCTCTCTTAACCTTTTCTCTACCAAGAAAACTAACTTGACATATCATATCTGTGTCTCTCTTAACCTTTTGTCTACCAAGAAAACTAACTTGACATATCATATCTGTGTCTCTCTTAACGTTTTGTCTCCCAAGAAAACTAACTTGACATATCATATCTGTGTCTCTCTTAACCTTTTCTCTACCAAGAAAACTAACTTGACATATCATATCTGTGTCTCTCTTAACCTTTTGTCTACCAAGAAAACTAACTTGACATATCATATCTGTGTCTCACTTAACCTTTTGTCTACCAAGAAAACTAACTTGACATATCATATCTGTGTCTCTCTTAACGTTTTGTCTCCCAAGAAGACTAACTTGACATATCATATCTGTGTCTCTCTTAACCTTTTCTCTACCAAGAAAACTAACTTGACATATCATATCTGTGTCTCTCTTAACCTTTTGTCTACCAAGAAAACTAACTTGACATATCATATCTGTGTCTCTCTTAACCTTTTGTCTACCAAGAAAACTAACTTGACATATCATATCTGTGTCTCTCTTAACCTTTTCTCTACCAAGAAAACTAACTTGACATACCATATCTGTGTCTCTCTTACCCTTTTGTCTACCAAGAAAACTAACTTGACATATCATATCTGTGTCTCTCTTAACCTTTTCTCTACCAAGAAAACTAACTTGACATATCATATCTGTGTCTCTCTTAACCTTTTCTCTACCAAGAAGACTAACTTGACATATCATATCTGTGTCTCTCTTAACCTTTTCTCTACCAAGAAAACTAACATGACATATCATATCTGTGTCTCTCTTAACCTTTTGTCTCCCAAGAAAACTAACTTGACATATCATATCTGTGTCTCTCTTAACCTTTTCTCTACCAAGAAAACTAACTTGACATATCATATCTGTGTCTCTCTTAACCTTTTCTCTACTAAGAAGACTAACTTGACGTATCATATCTGTGTCTCTCTTAACCTTTTCTCTACCAAGAAAACTAACTTGACATATCATATCTGTGTCTCTCTTAACCTTTTGTCTACCAAGAAAACTAACTTGACATATCATATCTGTGTCTCTCTTAACCTTTTGTCTACCAAGAAAACTAACTTGACATATCATATCTGTGTCTCTCTTAACCTTTTGTCTACCAAGAAAACTAACTACCATTAACTCCTTTCTGTGTCCAATGAACGCATTTCTATTTTCTTCTTTTTTAAACTATTCATACATTGTTGCATTTTCTGATGGGACTAAGTATGTATAATTATTCTACTCCAACAGCTTCTTTTCTCGCGCTTCCCGCCTGTGGAACTCCCTTCCACAAGTCTGCTTTCCCGATAGTTACAATCTCCAGGTGTTTAAATGTAGGGTCAATAGACACCTCCTATCACACTAACTCCCAACTATTCTCACAACACTCTCATCTACCCAACCCTCATTCTCAGTATCCTTACCCGCCTATCACCCACCCTCTGTCATTTCCTATATTTAATCAGCCTTTCTCCACTCTACGTAGCCCCCTGCGCAGTAGTAGTGATTCGGTTCCATGTGGCAATGGTTCGCAGGAAGAAACTGCTAGAGTGGAACTTACTTCTTAGTAATGGAATACGAAGGTAATGAATGAAAATTCGTTATAATAAGAACGGCACGGTGGGTCTTAAACGCCATAGTAAGACATGATGGAACTAAGCAATATAGTTCATCTGAATACTTTTCATGGAAATAACGATAGAGCAGTGATAGCCTTGTGACATTTCGTCTATGGGAAGGTGGTTGTAAAATAAAAAATAATTTGTCACTCACAAGGATGATCAAATTTCTCGTCTAAATTGTTTGTCCATTTAAAATACTACATTTATTAAAAAATATATTCAGTATAAATACAGATGTAGTCATAAGAAGTAATTAAAAGGTCTTATACTCTTTTCCTGTTATCTAATGTAATTACATATTAAATCTGGCGCCATAAATATTCATTTCAATTTCATTTAATTCTCTGTGTATATATTTTTGAGTGCGTATGTGTTCAACTGAAACGACGATGGACATAAAAATATTTGTAAAAATTAAAGAACAACATAAAAAATAATTCAATTTATTAACGATATTAAAATATGTTTACAGTTCAAGAATATTTTTCTGATGCTCACATCAGGGTAATGTTTCTCAAAATGTGTGGATATGGAATGAATTATTCTTTTTTTGCATTCAAGCTCAGTATGTGTTTATATTTGAGTGCTTGTGTATGTATAAACTGACGCAAGAACATGTAAGTCACAACATGAACAATACTGACACATGCATAAGCATTGCATACACGCATGCAATACTGACACACGCATAAGCATTGCATACACGCATGCAACGTCACACGCAGTGCGTGACGGACAGAGAATCAGTTCTTATGATAAAGGTTTTAGATTTGTTTTTATTAATTATACGCCATTTTCCATTATGATTTATACGAAGGTAAGATTAAACATGTATCAATAGATACTTTCTACATATGATCTGTTGAGCATAGTTACGACTTTATATCATTTAGACAAGAAACAATTTGAAACAAAAACAAAAATACGGCTTTACCAAATGCAAAATACATTTATTGATACGCAAACCTTGGCGTGTTGGTGTCGGACTGAAGTGTGTGCTTTAGCACTGATAAGCGTTTATGCAACGCGTGTATGTGCGTGCGTATGAGAAAGAGTCTGTACTTATCTACATGTCTCTGGCGTTCGTTTTCTTTGGCTGGCAATATGAGATCTGTCATGATAATTTTTGACGGACTATTTATGACGTAGCGTGCGGACGTATTTGAGAGCAAAACTTCAAATCTGTTTGAGTTAAATGTTTGCTCCAAGGAAAATATGTGTTGGTTTAAGGAGAAAGAAAAACGTATTTTTCAATTAATCGTTTTCTTTTTAATCCGCTACAGATCTAAATTTACTTTAAATGAGCTAAGATTATGTTTATTTCATTATATGCAAACGAGATATGGTGATGATATTATATATAGTTTCCCTATACGGAAACGTTTGGCATTCATTGACAGAGCAGTACTGCTTTTGGTTGAAAATTATAAAATCTTTCTCTTAAAACAATTTTTTAGAAAAACAGTTTTCTCAAGTCTATAAGCTGTTATAGCTCTTTCCAGTATTCACGAGAGTTTCCTGCTAAACCTTATATCCGAATACTGTTGCATTCAAAAAACAGGATTATGCTACCAATTTCTCTTCAAGTGATGTGATTTCTGTTATTTGGTGCAGTTATTTGTTTTTAATTCCATAGCGCCTGTTCACAATGTTAAAAATGGACGCTCTTTGCCAAGACCTTTAGTTTTTACTCTCTCAAATCTTCTTTTCTCCAGTGAGCTTCGGAAGCGGTTGTATACAGCTAACAGTTTAAATATTTCAGAGCAGGTTTGGCGCCATGCATGACATCCATATAAAAGTCTCGGTCTGACAAGTCTATTTAAGAACATGACTCGAGTTTTCAGGTTGATATTTTGGTTTAGTAGCTATTTGTGGTATTGGGAAAAACTACATTTAACATAGTCGATCATATATTCAATTTCGTTTTTATGCTAGAATATATGTTTTCCTGTACGTCTATATGTATGCATGTTGATATTTAGAACAAGGTGTTGGAAAGAATGGCAACGAAAAGGAAATTAATACTAAGCATCAGGAAGAGACAACTGAAGTTTCTGGAACATGCAATGAGGAAGGAGAGTATGGAGAACCTGATACTGACTGGCCAGATAGAAGGAAAGAGAGACAGAGGAAGGCAGCGGATAACATATTTGCAGGGCCTAATCAGGTGGATGACGGAACGGGGGTTGCCAGGAGTAACAGGAGGAAATATACTAGGAGTCACCAGGGATAGGGAGACGTGGAAAACCATGATCGCCTACTTCTTGAAGGGACAGGGCACATAGAAGAAGAAGAAGAAGAAGAAGAAGAAGAAGAAGAAGAAGAATAGCACACGTCATAAAATTTGTTTCCTGGCTTTCTTACATGCAAGATTAAGTCAACCAATTTTCCAAGGTAGCCTGTCTCTTCATTCATTTTATAACCTAAGCTAAATTGAAAGTGAATAATATTAAATGCGAAATGAAAATTAATTAAATACCTTTCAGTCATAAATACTAGAATAATACGATCACAGGAGTGTAGAATATTACCACTTAGAAGTAATAAAAATGATTTCAAAATTATCGAATAATAAAAAGGCAAATATCATTTTCACACTAAAGAGATTTGGCCATTTTAGAAAACTATTGCTCAAAGATATTTTGAAAGATAAAAGAACAACGAAAATAGTTTATCAATGTACTTTCGACGCAGAGATTGTAAAAAAAAAATGTTTTTTATGGCCGGTAGATGAGTTCGGTCCTCTATCGATAATATTTATTCAATTCCCCGTGAGCTATCCTTTCAGGCAGTCTCTCGTCTTCGGGATGTGCATGGGTTTATTACCCGACACCCGAGTCATCCCGTAAAGTGTAATTTCAGAGGGTTTTAAGAAATGTTTTACCATCAAACCCACATTGATTTGAACTTTACGTTTCAAGTGAGCGTGCATATAAATACCTACGGTAAGTTAGAAGCATCAGTCATCAGATAATTCACATTTCACACAAGATTACAGCTTGTTCAAAGAGGTATATGCTCCAAATTTTCATTATTACGAATATGTTCATCTGGAAACTTACATTGGATACAAACTGAAAACGATGGCTCTTCTCTCACACTGTTTATTTCTCAAAAATTGTAGCGCAGATACTGCTATTTAATTTTTTTATATTCCATTCGTTGTTAAGATGCTGCATAAATTGATGAGTATAGTTCAAATTCATCACAAGTTATTTCGAATTTCCTGTAAAAAATATTGCTCCGAACTTTTTGTGTTTCTCTAAGTTGTAGACCCCTATAAGTAATACAACATATACATTGGACCTTTTCAAAAGTTTAGAGATGAAGGTAGAAAGGTAAAAAATATATATTTTTGTTGTTTTCAGTGTCCCAGCTATGGGTTAAATATCCAAGAATAGCTAAATCTGCTGCTAGGAAGATTGGGTCAATAGCTAAATCCACTGCTAAGAAGGTTAGGTCACTGTGTCGGGTCAGGATGTTTTTCCCACCTGAAACCATCATGCATATATACAAATCAACCCTTCGTCCGTGCATGGAGTACTGCTGCCATATATGGTCTGGTGCCCCTGCTGTTCATCTCCGTGTTCTTGACAGGCTCCAAAAGAGAATCAGTAATGTGATAGCTACCGACATGGCGGCTAGACTACAGCCACTTTCCCACCGACGAGTTCCCTTTGTCTGTTCTATAAATACTTCCATGGCTTCTACTCCAACGAACTTAGGTCACTGGTGCCTCCACAACAGGTGTTTACTCGAGCAACCAGACTGGCAACTGGGTCTCACCCATTCACAGTGAAATCAACCAAATGCAGACTACAATTCTACTCCTGCAGCTTCTTTCCTCGCACTTCCCGCCTGTAGAACTCGCTTCCTTATTCCACCTCTGCAACTGTTATCACACCTGTATTCCCTTTCTTCTCTTGTTCTTTTCTAAATGGTTGGTCTTTCTCTTCACTCTCTTCTATCTAGTGCTTTTACTCTTATGTAGCCCCCTGCACATCGGTAGCGTTACCGCCTTGCACGAGGTGATATGATTTTAAAAGGAAGAAGACTAGATTCTCTCACCTCATTTAGGAAACAATCATACCAAAAAGAAAACTCTGAATTCAAAACTTGGTATGGTAATGGAACAATATAAGCTTTTCAGTTTTGTTTTGTAATATATAGAGTGATAAAGAAATATATGTCGTGTGTGCATATATATATATATATATATATATATATATATATGTGTGTGTGTGTGTGTGTGTGTGTGTGTGTGTGTGTGTGTGTGTGTTAGTTACATTTTTCACTTGTCCTGGGGCTTAAGTTTTCATGTACTCATGCGCTTTTTTTTGTTTATTGAATAATAAAATCTATCAGCTGGTTATCAAAAAATAAAAAAAGCAATTGGATATCTAACCGTACTGATGCAGCGAAACAGATCTCTCGGCGGATGACTATTTACGCTCTCAAACCCTCACTGAGCACTCTGGATGAATGGTTGACTTTGAAAAAACAGTAGCTACTCTAGCCTCAACGCATCGTTCATTCAGTAATGAATCAGAACACACTTAGTTACTGGCGTATGTTTACATAGTATATCATATGCTAAAAGGATGCCTTCTTCTTCCGAGCGCCCATACCTCAGAGGTAGAATTGCCGACTGATGACAATTCAGTTTCAATCAGTGCTAAAAAAAAGCAATCGGATGTCTAATCGTTTTGATGAGATGTGATACAGCGAAACAGATCTGTCAGCAGGTGACTATATATATATATCGGCTATTTTAAGGTTAAGAAACTAAATTCTGAATATGGATAGCATTACATAGAAGACGGTATCTATTGTGAAACATGAAAGCAAAAGTATAAATGTTGTCTATGGCACTATAGCGTTCAGCGTGGGCGACTAAAATATTTACATTGGGACTACTGACTGCGGGGGAGATTTTTAAACTGTACCTGGGCAAACAAAGTATAAAAGGTCCACACAGTCCTCTGCGTACTGTCAGAAGATAAAAGAAGCGTGCAAACCAGATCTTAGTATTGAGTAGACATTTTAAGTACCTAGAATATGTTTAGCAGTAAGGGTAATAAATGTAATTTGTAGATCTTTAAAGATAGGAGAACTTGCATGGAATGGTTGATGCCATAATGCTTAACAGAAAGCAAAAACACATGTCACTCCGCAGGCATACAAATAAATTTTTGATTAAGAATGTTGGCGTGGGATAATCTGAATGCCTTTATCTGCTTCTCTTCTTCGATATATACATCCAGGTTTCCTGATTTGCAATCCTTATATTATGATATTATTTTTAGGGTGGAAACAAACTCGTTTCTACAAAACTTTGTCTTCTTCTCAGTATATAGTATGTGCCTCATAATTATCTTTTTAGAATTTAATTTCCTGTTCTTTTCAACCTCCTACGTGGTGCTAGGCATGATGGTAAACTGCATCCGGCAGCAAGGCCTCTGATTAGGAGGTTGTGTGAAGCATGTAAACCACCTCTTAATTGTTGTTGTTCTAGGGTCCACCCTGACCAAGAGTGGTAGCACCTGTTAGCGTCCCAGTTATGGGCAAATAGTTAACTCCCAAACTGGGATCAAAACACTCTGATAGTATAAAAATAGATGTTTTATAAAAAAAATATACATCTTTGAAAGAAAAATATTACCAACAATACATTTTTGAAGAAAAAATTATTACCATAACACATTTTTGAAGGAAAAAGTTATTCTCAGTAAAACATTTTTGAATACAAAACTAGAAGACATTTTCAGTTTTCTAAAATAAAAAGAATAAAAACAATTTTTTAATTAAAATCTGACTAAATCAAGTTTCTCAATATAAACGAACATTAAAAAAATACCTTAAAACCCCACCTTTTTTGTATTAAATAACCCACATAGGTGTTGATATGCCGTTAAACAAAATTCAAACTCAAACTCAAACTCAACCTCCAACGGAAAAAAAAACAGCGTGAGCACATCAAACTTTAAGTCGCGGCAAAAAAGCGAAATACAAGTAACTTTATGTATATTACGTTTAGTAAATTGATCTGTCAATATTTCTTATATATCGATCGCAGATCTTCTTTTGTAGAGTCTTTATTAGAATCTATGTACATACACAGAGTGTTCCCAAAATTACATCATAATACTGACTGGTCAGATAGAACGAAGGAGAGACAGAGGAAGGCAGCGGATAACATATTTCAGGGTTTGATCAGGTGGATGACAGAACGGGGGTTGCCAGGAGCAACAGGCTCAAACATACTAAGAGCCACAAGAGATAGGGAGACGTGGAGAACCATGATCGCCTACGTCCTGAAGGGAGAGGGCACATAGAAGAAGAAGAAGCCTATTTTCTCTCTAAAAATTTCATAAAATATATAAAAACTAAGTTAACTGCGCAGTCTCATCCCAATGAGAATTTACCAGGAAGATGGATCAAGCCCACCAGTAATAATAACAATGTGTTGTTGAAACGCCCATTACGTTTACCTGACTGTTTTTTCTATAGAGGAATATGAAAGGACAGGCCTATATCTCACCTCTTCCTAAACGTCACGCGAAATTTCAGCAAAGAATTATTGAGGCGCTGCAGAATGTTACGCAAGATACGCAATACAGTGTTTGACAGGAGCTGAACTAACGATTTGACATGTGCTGTCTCACAGGTGGTGTGGATATTGAACATCTAGAAAGCTTTAGGTAAAGGTTATAAAATCTACATACCTTTGAATATCTTGCTTAAATTTTGATAAATATTTTTTTATTGTTTAACACGAAATCTATTTCATTTTGTTTGCCTGGAACAAGAAGTTATGCAGGTATTTTCTTTTTACTTGATGTCAGTTTTTTGGGGGGCACCATATATATATGGTGCCCCCCAAAAAACTGATATCAATTTATATATATTGTAAGAAAATTATGGAGCATGTAGGTTTTAAATCCACTGTTCATGCATTTAATTTTTATAAAGAGTCATCGATACAACGTAAAGCTTTATATTGTAATGTTTGTTACAATGGTTTATAAAGGTATAGTATCACTACACAATTTTTTTTGCATTTCGGAGCCACGTTTGCTCCTCTTCTGGTGATGAACAGAAGAGGAACAAACGTGGCTCCGAAACTCGAAAATGATTGTGCAGTGATACTATGCTTTTATAAACCATTGTAACAAATATTACACTATGTATAGTAGACTTCTGTCGGTCAGAGTTGACCATGGGTAGCATCCTAGTTGCCTGCTTGCTTGTGAACATCGGCGTCTGTGTCTGTAGAAACCGATGCAGGAATAACAGTCTTTTTTGCAGAGGCTGCATTTATAATTTGTTTCTATACTGCTGAAGCTGTAATTTTGCTTTCTGCGAACCCGCCTCTCTAGGGCGATTTGCGTCAGTTGCTTCTCCATTGATTTGAGTTGTTGGGCCAGGATTCCTTTCCATTTAGTCCGGTTGACTGCTATATATATATATATAAAATTAAGGCAGACACGTTATTTCATGGTAAATCGAAAGTGTAGGCCTATTTCAGGCGAACCATCATCAGTTTCCGTCTTTATTTTACAAAGGATTTTACACGAATGAGATTCACAAATACCTAAAAAGGTTTTTTAGGTCTTTGTGAATCTCATTGTGCTCCTCATTCTTTGTGAGTCTCATTCGTGTAAAATCCTTTGTAAAATAAAGACGGAAGGTGATGATGGTTCGCCTGAAATAGACCTATCATGCCGAGTTACCTATCATTCCGATCTATATATATATATATATATATATATATATATATATTAGAAGTAGTACAAACTACTGGATTGGCAGTCCACTGTTTGTAGAGATTTACTTTATTAAGAGCAGTCGATACTTTGTAGATCATTATATTATTAATTATCTATTATATATTAATTATCATTAGAGATTTACTTTATTAATTATGCTAATATTTTTATTATAATTTTATAATAAAAACTGTTAACTGCAACACAAGAACTATTAACTATTATTAACTATTAACTATTAACTATTATTAACTATTAACTATTAACTATTATTAACTATTAACGCCTCGTCAGGCAGGGAAATATTTTTCTGACAAGAATTATATATAGAATCTTAAAAACAACACAATGTTTATCAAATACAGATAATTAAGGTGTGTGAGAAATATATTCTCATAGCTTAGCGCTTAAGCAGTGAAAGGAAATTATCAAACATAACAAGACATACCTGGTATAGAAAAAACAATTTATTTGTCTTGCAAAAATATGCTGAATTTTGCTGCTACTGTGTAGCTTGGTATAGTCTCTTTCTCTGCTTAGCTTGGTATAGTATCCTCCGTCTAGGAGTGGGATGAAAAAGACACAAGGAACTGCGATCCGCGACGTACAGGAACTTTCTTCTGGGTCAGCTTCTTTCACAGTTTCTTATCTTGGTATAAGATGATAGTGCTTAGAGAATTTTTCTCTAGGAAGGCAAGGCTTTGCCCATAGGGTATCCTTTTTAAGGTAAGAAGGGTAACAAGAGATTTTCTCTGTTACAAAGTTGTGGCATTAGCCTAAAAGATTACAAAGAATTGGTAAGATGGTCTCGATATAGCGAGACAAGTGGGCGCCAATTTGGGCCCCCGCTGCAACAAAAATCCGGAGCGGCACAAATACGTCCGATACTGTTCGTGCTAGCTGAAAAAAGGAGAGAACAAAACCATCCGAAAAAAAACAAAAACCTCTGGTAAAACCCGCCTAAAGTTCAAAACGAGGTTCGGGTTAAATCAGCCAATCAGGAGACCCGTTACATCTGTAAATTTCCGACAGGTGAGGGGATTTTCGGAGAGTTTGTCTCAGTAAACCAATAGAAAGTTAGGTCATGATATACAGAATGAATTGGATTATAAGAGTAAGGGGTATAGAGACTTCAAATGACTTATTACACAGATATTTTGCATGCCAGTGTTGAAATAAATTGAATGATACATATGTAGCATTTAGCAAGTTTGAAAAGTTACCGAATTTTCTTTAATTTGTTTTTGAACTTAAAATAGTGAACAAGCAACAAAGACGGGAATTTTAAAAAAGTACACAGCACGTAAAACATATATAGTTGACTTAGTGGGTGATCTATCCTTTAATACATAATTGTCAGTTGATAGGAGAATCAATCAATATATGTTAGGGAATCAATTATAGATGTCTTGTTGCATTATATTAAGAAACATTAACCATACTTTAGGGTATATTTTAAACGCTGATGAAAATAGAAGTTACTTTTTTACTTCTAAATGGGCACATCACATCAAAGACAATAAAACTAAGCGGAAAGAAAAGAAAAGGGATAAGGTTAGGTTAAAGGCAGGTTGACATCTTGACCGTTAAGGAGGGAAAAGAAAAAAAGAGAAAAGTATAATAAGGGAAGGGGAAAAGAACAAAAAAAGAAAAACATTTAACTTGTATTCTCATTAGCTGAGAGAAAAACATGTAAATTTTATATCTTGCCACATACATACACAGCAAACCGCAGATTTTTGTATCTAAATGTAAATCATCTGTACAAACAACATCAAACATTGCCTGATGAAGAGAATCTATCTCGAAACATAGAAATTTCTGTGTCGAAATGTACACTTAATTCATAACTATATATATATATATATATATATATATATATAATTACACTCAAAGCTCCCTTCCGGTTATATCAAAAATATAAAATGTTTTCTTTATTTATTCGTTTCTCTTCTATTTGTTTTAGAAAATATTGAGATATAGAGAACATCAAAGGAGAAAAATATTTTGTAACAATAATAGATACATCAACGGAAATCGTGTCTACAAAGGATTTTGAAATAGGCTGACATTTTTGCAGTAAATCATGTATGCCCCAAAAATATCAACTTTTTTCAATTTTAATATGAATCACTATTCTGATTAGCTAAATTCAACACATACATCATTTTTTCGATCTTCCAATATTTATAAATAACAGACGTTTGTCTCTTACATTTAAACGAAAATCATTTTCACAACAATGATCTAACATTGCCTGATGAAGAGGTAGATATTTCGAAACATAAAAATTTCCGTGTCGCAATGTAATTCTAATTAAAAAACAAATTTAATCCTATTATGCTCTAAAATATTTATTGTATTAAGCACTTTTATAAAAAAAAATGACGGGGAACTCGGAATTGTAAAACTTTTGGTTTCCTTCACCTAGATTAATATATATATATATATATATATATATATATATATATATATATATATATATATATATGGGGTGATCCAAAAGTAGGTGGACAGGAAATGATTACGTTTTTTAGATTACATATACAATTATATATGCTGGTCCAATTATAATATTCCTGATACACATCTATTTCATCTACTGTCCACCTCCCTTTAAACCAATATATATATATATATATATATATATATATATATATATATATATATATATGGTGTCCTTAACGTTTCTTTACAATGCAATTGATATGATATCTAATCAGAGTTATTCTGTGTAGTAAGTAGTTATCAAGATTTTATTACCATTGCATTTGTTTATTTCAAATATCCTGTTGAAAGATAATCCATTAGATGGGCCTCTAAAAATGGCTACTCCTCAAGAAAAGACTCAATGTGTCTCATGATTTATGGAAACAAATCTCAGCAAAACTACAGAACTAAGCATGAACCAGATCTATCGTCCCGTAAATCAATTCATGCATCGTAGAAGAAATTCATGGAAACAGTGACATTGTTGGAAAATGGATCAGTGGACGACCAAGAACATCTAAGTTAAACATTGATCGTGTAAGACAAGCCTTTCAGCGTTTTCCGACAACGTCCATCCGTACTGCTGCCAGGCAGTTACAGCTTCCACATTCAACAGTACAAAAACCCTACAAAAGAACTTTCGATTGTACTCTTACGAAGTGCAAATCTTACAGGCCAAATAATTAACCAAGATGAAAAACAATTTGCATTTAACATGCTGGAACAAATTTCTCAGGATGAAACGTTCCTTACCAGAGGAAAGTGTTTTAGTGATGTGGCGACTTTTCATATTTAATGGAAACTGAACACGCATAATCTAAGAATCTGAGAATAGAAACATACCTGTATGACTAGAGAACTTCGCCATGATAGTTATAACCTGAATATAGGTGTAGGATCATGTGCTATTGAATCATTATTTTACAATGGCGTTCTGACTGAATACGCTGCACCACAACTAGATGACCATCAACCAACTGCAACGATACAAAAGGAGCTTATCTCCGTTTGATCGAGATAAAGTCACGTGGTCAAAGACAACCACTCGTGACGTCACTACTGATAGTGACCCAAGCGCTAGTCTGACTTTTTCTGCTAACAGCACCCGAGGAAGAAGGTTGTTCTCTTCGGCCTAGGCTTTTGAATCTGCCTACTGCTATGTTACGTGGGGTATCCTCTAATTTGTAGTATTATTTGTAAGAGGATACCCCGCCCCACTCCATTAATAAACAAGAGTTTCTAACTAGCAGAAGAAATACCATTAGAATCTCTCCGGATTAAAAATAAACGGAAAAAAACAAGAAAAAGAAGAAAACATTCTAGCATACGTTTCCACACACAACAAAAGCAACCCAGAATTATTAACGAAGTTCAAAACACACATTGAATTTCTCAACAAAACTGATAAAATAAAGGATATCTTAAAAACAACTAAAATAATTAAAAGCAAATGCCAACCCAAAACTTTAAAATACAAACTAACCTTATCAAAATTCAAGCAACATACAACACAGGGATCACAAAATGCAACAAAAAATGTAGGGTATGCAATGTAATAATAGAAGGAAAACACTTCAAGTTCGAAAACACATCTACATTCGAAATAAAAACAAACCTTAGCTAAAACTCTAAAAAAGTAATCTATGCTATAAATGCGATGAATGCGCAAAAATATCCGTGGGGCGACACAAGGTCTGAATAAAAGAGTATCCCAGCACAAAAGTAACATTAAAATAGCCAATAACAGGAAATTGTACTTCTCCCAATGAATGCAACGGAGGGAAATTCAGATTAATGTCCATCTACCAAAATGCAGATTATGACATACTAATGATACAGGAAGAAATATTTATGAAAAATACAAGCCTTTCCTCAACAAAACGACATAAAAAAACCTAAGACACACACAGACACACGAAGTCCAAACGCGAAAGAAAACACATGCGCACATTAAATTTAAATAGTATCCCAAAAACAACAAAAAATAGATGACCCATAGAGTAGAACTGAATCAAAATCGTTGAAAACAATTTTGAGCTATAAAAACGAAATCAAATTTCGCAAGACAATGAAATATTTTTTTCG
>JBBBDQ010000390.1:1942500-1970000 GCA_037127315.1 Ascarosepion bandense
TGATACCATTTACTCAGAGGACTTATTTTGCCTTCAAAATTCAGTTTGCGACGAAAATTTATATGACATCGATGCCGGGAATCAAAATTTGACTTACATCTATTCATTTTTCTTTCAATCTACAGTTTCGCTTTGACTGGAAACAAATATTGCTTTTTAGTCTTTCCTGCCAACGTTCAAAGAGTCTGAGCTCCAGGACCATGGATTAGTTTTAAAGCTTTCATTACACTTGAGCAACGCCGAGTATGTTTGGTCTAAATAATCTGCAATAAGCCGAAAAAAAAACAAATCAGTTTATCAATCCACACAGAACATGACAGAATGCAACTAACGGTAGGCTGGTACAATCTAGCCTTACAATTTTTCTATCCTATGACTTTTGGAACCTCAATCTCTATAGGCGGAGTTCCAGAAAAATGGAAAGGAATAACGAGATAAATCTATCCAACGTAAGTAATACATATTCGAATATTTATTCTTATCATCTTAAGGTTTGCACAATTATTGTTTTCCATTTTGCATCTAGTTAGACTTTGTTACAAAGATGTTACATTTCTGGGATCGTTATAATTTTGATGGGTGCCATTTGACTTTAACTTTGGCGTTTCATATACTCATCTGTAGTTTCTTTATACTCTCTTTAATGGCCAAACATCAGAGCCGTTTCTCCGCAATTGAAAGGCAACTTCAGAAACGTCTTTTACTGTCTTGTTATTTCCTCCGTACTTTTGAAGATTAAGTTGAAAGAATCATCATAAAATATTTTCGTTTGTTCGGCAATGTCTCGTATTTGTAGCGTTCCTCTTGTGTAACTAATGGCCAAATTCAAACAATATCGAAATTTTCAATTGTTAGCGATATTTCGCGAATTTGCTTTCCTCAAAAATTCCCAATTACTTGTTCGCATGTCTATCATCAGCAAAGGTAATAATGCGTTCGGGAGTAACTTGTAAATAATTAGTTCGTCAGATTCATTAGTCGAGTCACACGCCACGCTGACTTCATAAGAAGCATTAATCTCCAACCGATAATTCATCAGCAGTCATTATCAAGTAAGCATACATATGCGTTTAAATGCCTTACATGAAATAGGTTTTACAAGCTAAAAAACGTGGATTAGAGATTACAATCCAGTTTTAAGTGGCTGTAAAATCTTTAAATACTTGTGCATCAATTAATTAAACATATTTGTAAAAAATATTCTTTTCATAAAGTAATATATGTTCAACATTTTTGTTACAGTTTTTATAAACGTATTTTTGAAAACAATAGTAAGAAACATGATGCGGTAGCAACGTAAAAAAAAAAGAAGTGGATTTCATTTAGCAGCGTGACACGTAGAGATAAGAAATTTCTTACAACAATAAAAACAAAACGATAGATTCATACATTTCCAAAGGCCTCTGCGTGTAAAGGAAAAATATGAATATATCTTTCCTCGGCTATGAGTTAAATAGTCAAACAGGCTGAGTTCTATATCCTTAGATAGATTTCTGGGTTCTCTAGCGTTGGTTGGAAAGTTAAGTTCTATAACCTTATTTGGAGACTTAGGTTCTATAGACTTTTTTTTCTTTTCTTTTTTTAATCGTGTCACCCCAAGCAAGGCATTCCACTGTCACTATAGCGCAGTGGGTTACATAGAGAGATTGAGTATAGGAACTGTCAGAAGGAGGGTGGTAGACGACTTAGGATGTACATAGGGAGAGAGTTGGAGAGAGTGGGTGTGAGTTAGTGTGTTAGGAGGTGTCTATTGACCTTACATTTAAACTCCTGGAGGTTGTAGCCGTCGAGGAAGCAAGCATGCGGTAGGGAATTCCACAGGCGGGAAGTGCGAGGAAAGAAGCTGTTGGAGTAGAAATTGCTGTTACATTTCATCGGTTCCACTGTAAAAGGGTGGGACCTAGTTGTCAATCTAGTATCTCGTGCAAATTCACATCTAGGGGGCACCAGTGATTTAAGTTCGTCAGAGCAGAAGCCATGAAAGTATTTATAGAAGAGGCACAGGGATGCCCCTCACGCCGGTGAGAGAGATACTGCAGGCGATCAGCCAAGTCGGTATCAATCACATTACAAATTCTTCGCTGTATTTTGTCAAGAACCCCGAGGAGAATAGAAGGGGCACCCGACCAGATGTGGCAGCAGTACTCAATACATGGGCGGATGGTGGATTTATATAATTGCAGGATAGATTCAGGTGGAAAGAATTTCCGGGCCCTGCACAGAGAGCCGATATTCATAGCTGCGGGTTTAGCAATGGATTCGACGTAGTCATTCCATTTGAGGTCCTCTGAGAGTGTCAGGCCAAGCAGGCGTAGTGATTCTCTGGGAGGCAAACCTGTTCCATGCTAATGGGAGGGAGGTGCGGTTGTCTGTGGTGGTTAATTGACTGCAGCTTCGTTTTGGAAGAATTGAATTTTACGAGTCATTTCTTACCCCAATCCACCACGGATTGGAGGTCCTTCTCAAGCTCGGCAGCGAGGTTTGCCTTGTCACTAACACCAGATTTTTGAACGAGGCGAGAGGAAACTGCGGTATCATCAGCGAACATGCCTACTTGCGATCTTATGGTATCAGGGAGATCATTGATATAGATTAGAAAGAGCGTAGGACCTAGGATAGAGCCTTGGGGTACACCCGCGTTTGTAGGGTAGTTCTGGGAGGCATGTCCGTTTAATACCAGTGTGCGGTTAGAGAGAAATGACCGGATTAAGTCGAACAAAAGTCCAGTTATGCCATAGCTTCGCAGTTTCCGTAGAAAGCCGGCACTCTGTCGAGTGCTTTAGAGATATCCAAGGCGACGGTTCGGGCTTCACCATTCTTGTCGAGAGCCTAGTATATATACTCGGTGATGGTCGTTAACATATCAGCAGTGGACCTGGTGAAGTGGAAGCCATACTGTTTGTTCGAGAGAAGCCCGTGGGCTGTGAGATACTGAACGACCTCGGTATTGATAATGGCTTCGAATACTTTACCGAAGATCGGAAGAAGGCTGATGGGGCGGTAATTGGCGGGGTCCGATGGTTCACCAGTGTTCTTGAATATTGGAATCACAGAAGAAGATTTCCAACAGGCAGGAAAGCAGGAGGATGATAGGCAAAGATTGTAGAGCTTAGAAAGGATAGAGGAGAGTTCAGGGGCACAATTCTTCAAAACTATGATTGGGATTCCATCCCACCACTCGCTTTGTGAGGGTCCAGTTTTGAGATTATGCTAGAAATCAGCGAGGGTGTGATGTGGATGTCATTCAATTGGGCCTCAGTTCTAGATGGGAAATCGGGTGTATTGATTCCAGACGAATCCATAGTGGAATTGGTCGAGAATCTATGGGCAAAGCATTCAGCCTTGTCCGATGAGGAGGTGAGGACCTCAAACTCGTTTATTAGTGGGGGTATTGAAGACTTACTCTTGTTAAGCACGCGTTTGCAGAGGCGCCAGTAGTCTTTGGTACCGAACTTGGAGGATTCTATGCGCTGCTTCATCCTGGCAGCAAACAACATCTTAGCTTCGTTAAGTATCTTTTTACACTTATTACGAGCTGAGGCGAAAAGGCGCCTGTTTTGGTCCGACACGTGGCTTCGATAAAGCCGGAAGAAGTGATTCCGGTGGGCACTGGCGGCCGAGCAAGCGGGCGTGAACCAGGAAAACGAATGGGATTTTAGCTGAAATTTCCTGGCAGGGTTGAATGCATTGATGCCAGCCTTAACCCAGGAGGAGATCTCTGATGCACAGTCTTCGATGGGAAAACTAAAAACATTGTTCCAAGGGACGTCGTAGAGGAATTCACGGAACGAATCCCAGTCTGCTCTTTAATAGCAGTAGGATATTTTGTTGGTCTGGGTTTCTTGGGTAGGGGCAGAGTGGAACGAGATGTTGACAGAAACTACGGCGTGGTCAGAGTTTCCGAGAGGGCAGAGCTGTTTGGTGGAGCAAGAATTTGGGGTGGAAGTGAAGCAGAGGTCTAGTAGTGAGTTCCTTCCGTTAGGGCTATTGGAGAAACGCGTGGGGAAGTCCACCATTTGCGTAAGGGATTGGAAGATCGAAAAATTCAAGGTGTGGACACCAGCAGAGTCGGTTACAGAGTTTTCCAGCCACTTAGAGTGGTGGGCGTTAAAGTCGCCAAACACAAAAATATGGGCAGATGGGTGCGAAAAAATGGCCTTGTCGATATTGTCAGAGATGTTGTCAAGTACCGAACAGTCAGAGGAGGATGGGGGAGTGGTAGAAGAAGAAGAGATAGCTAACAGAGCTTAGAAATGAGAGACGGAAGCACATGAAAGACTGGTCCAGGGATTCGAGAGATGTTACTCTAGCTAGGAGGAGGTGTTCACTGACATATACACCAAGCCCATGCATATGGACGTTGGAGTCCTTCCTGAAGAGAGGAAGGTAACCAGGAACATGGAACTCAGAGGAGGGGATAGACGGAGCAAGGTTAGTTTCGCATAGGGCTAAGATATCAGGGGAGTTAGTTTGGAGGAATGCTTCTACGCTATAAAAGTTAGTGAGGATACCGCGTATATTAGTGAAAGAGACACAGAGATGTTTGGGCGTTTTCCGAGTAGCTGGTTTGATTTTGGTATTTTGCTTGTTCTTTTTCAGGGTATTTTGGTTGAGGAGAGAGGACTAGGGAAGAATCAGTTGGTTACTATTTGCAGCCTGTGAGGAATGGAGACTGGCGCAGCCTATTGCATAATGTGGCCTCGGCGTTGCCCACCGGAGGTTCATAAAGGGACGCCCGTCCATGCACGATATGGCACTATTGGTTCTATAGTCTTCTGGAGATGGTGACTTTATAAAAGTACTCGGCTCCAAGCTATCTGGGTTATTCCTGTTTTTTTTTAATCATTTCATCTCAAGCAAGGCATTCCACTGCCACTATTGCGCATGGGTCTACATAGGGGAAGGTAAAGAGAAATAGTGGTTAGATATAGGGAATGTCAGAAGGAGGGTGATAGATGGGTAAGGATACCGAGGCTTGGGGTTGGTTAGATTGGAAGTGTTTGAAAGAATGGATGCGAGTTAGTGTGTGTCGGGGAAGTAATCATGTGGAAGGGAATTCCACAGTCGGGAAGTGCGAGAAAAGAAACTGTAGGAGTAGAAATTGCGGTTGCATTTTATCGGTTTCATTGTAAAAGGGTGGGATCTAGTTGCTAATCTAGTATCTCGTGCAAATTCGTTAGGCCCATTGAAACACACAGCCGCTGAATTGCTACATTTCAGTGAGTTGCCCATTCTGTTGCAGTGGGTGGAAGAAATGATTATCATCTCGCAGTTGCACATTCAAGTGTGGATGATGATGTTTCACTTCGAAAATAATCATTTAATTACTTAGTTATTCCTGTGCATTCGTACGCTGAGTACAGACACCTCTCCAGATATATATCGTTTTTTTTTTTTTATAAGCGTTTCACCCCGAGCAAGGCATGTTACTGCCACTACTGTGCAGGGGGCTACGTAGAGTGGAGAAAGGCTGATTAAATATAGGAAATAACAGAGGGTGGGTGATAGGCGGGTGAGGATACCGAGAATGAGGGTTGGGTAGATGAGAGTGTTGTGAGAATAATTGGGAGTTAGTGTGATAGGAGGTGTCTATTGACCCTACATTTAAACACCTGGAGATTGTAACTGTCGGGAAAGCAGAGTTGTGGAAGGGAGTTCCACAGGCGGGAAGCGCGAGAAAAGAAGCTGTTGGAGTAGAATTTACGGTTACATCTTATTTGTTTAACTGTAAAAGGGTGGGACCTAGTTGCTAATCTAGTATCTCGTGTAAATTCGTGCTTAGGCGGCACCAGTGATCTAAGCTCATCGGAGCAGAAGCCATGAAAGTACTTGTAGAAGAGGCACAGGGAAGCTACATCACGCCGGTGTGAGAGCGGCTGCAGCCGGTCTGCCAAGTCAGTATCAACCACGTTACAGATCCTCCTTTGTATTTTGTAAAGAAGCCCAAGGAGAGCAGCAGGGGCACCCGACCAGATATGGCAGCAATATTCAATACACGTGCGGATGGTAGATTTGTATATGTGCAGAATAGTTTCAGGTGGGAAAAATTTCCGGGCCCTGCACAGGGAGCCCACTTTCATAGCAGCAGATTTGGCAATGGATTCAATATAGTCATTCCATTTGAGGTCCGCCGATAGGCTAGCCTGTCCCATGCTAATGGGAGGTAGATGCGATTGTCTATGGTGGTTAGTTGATAACAGCTTTGTTTTGGAGGCATTGAAATTTACCAACCATTTCCTACCCCAGGTCACTACGGATTGGAGGTCCCTTTCAAGTGCGGCAGCGGGGTTCACTTTGTCGTCCAGACCTGGTTTCTGATCGATGCGGGAGTAGATTGTTGTGTCGTCGGCATACATGCCAACTTGGGATCTAATGGTGTCGGGGAGATCATTAATGTTGATCAGAAAGAGCGTGGGACCTAGTTTTTACTTATATAGTGGTTTTTCTAAGATTAGCTTAAACGTGGCAACAGATCAAATGTATGGGGGGCCACTCAGTGAGGATCGAACTCACTATTCAATCGTATTTGATCGAAAGAAACATGCTTGCTAATCATTACACCACGTCGAAGTGCTCTGATTTTATAAGCGTAGCTTAGATGTGTTGCAAGGCTAAAAGATTGGGGCACCCAATGAGGATAGAAATCATTATTCAGTCTTAATTAATTAAGAAATAGAAGCTTGTTACACAACGTCAAGGCGCCCTAAATATCTTCTTACTTTTTTATCAAACGGCCTCATACTTATATAAATTTCTGTTGGTAAACTTGCTGTTTTCTTGGGTTTATTGCATTAAGTCTAAACTTAAATTGCCTGACCAGAGAATGTTCATGATAATTTGACCTTGATTATAAAGCCTATGTTAAAATGAGCATCAAGTAGACACTTGTACGAGTCGAAGTCACTAATATTCATAATATTACCTTGACGAAAATATTGACAAAAATATCTGGCGGTGTATGGTGGCGGCGGTGAGCAACATCAAAGACAGAAACACAAGCAATAGCCGAGCCGTGTATGGTGGCGGCGAAGTGAGGCATCAAAGGCAGAAAACACAGGTGAAAACAGACTTGAAAGTTGATAGCTATATAATTGACCGATGTATCTGGCCGTCAATGGCTTCAATTAAGCGAAAACATGAAAAAGCAAAATTTGCGTAGGAAATTTGGAGTTATATAAATCTGGGGTTTCTGGCTGAAGAGACAGAACGGAGGAGGAGGAGGAGGAGGAGGAGGAGGAGGAGAAAGAAGAAGAAGAAGAAGAAGAAGAAGAAGAAGAAGAAGAAGAAAAGAGACTGGCCGACAACTCCTGCGTGTGCGCGATCTCTTTTCGGTTACCCTTCTATTCCACACATGTATCAACATCGTTGTCTGTCAGGACAACCGTCATCGTTGTTCGTGGAGATCTAGAACCAAGAAGTAAACAACAATAAGTAGTCATTGTTAAACTATATTACGAACATCGTGCATAGTTTTTTCTCTAAATATAAGAAAATTTGTTGTTCGCCGAGATCTAAAACCAGGCAGTAAGCAACAATAAGTAGTCATTGTTAAACTATATTACGAACATCGTGCATAGTTTTTTCTCTAAATATAAGAAAAATTGTTGTTCGTCGAGATCTAGAACCAGGCAGTAAGCAACAATAAATAGTCATTGTTAAACTATATTACGAACATCGTGCATAGTTTTTTCTCTACATATAAGAAAAATTGTTGTTCGTCGAGATCTAAAACCAGGCAGTAAGCAACAATAAGTAGTCATTGTTAAACTATATTACGAACATCGTGCATAGTTTTTTCTCTAAATATAAGAAAAATATCGCAGAAAAGAAATTATCAATTTTAACTGTACGAAATGAAAAAGACCAATTTTATTGCAAAAATTTCAGAATTTAGCAATTATCTGTTAGAATTGGCATTACCAACACGGGAAGAAGCCAGTGAACATGGGAAATCTTTCGACATAAATCAAATAATTCCTGAGAACTTTTCTAGAACAGAGATACAAGCTTTCAGTTTGCGATTCAACAATTTATCCAAGTTTATAAAACTGCTCATAAGTAAACCGAAATATGGCCAGCAACACTTATTAACTACACACAGGAATCAGAAGTGTTGCAAATGCTCTTATCTCAGCTGTAAAAATTTTGAATTAGATATCTCATATAATGATATAAATGTCATTTGGATTGGCAATAAGTCTATATCTTCTCCCCAGTTATGGGTTAAATCAAAGCAAAACCAATTCTCGATTAGTGTTCAGCCTAGAAGAATCATTACTCTGAGGTTCATGCAATGGAAAAAGCAACGGGGATCATTATTTTTATCTTTTCCAAATCATTTTATTTAAAATATTTTTAAGAAAAGAAATTGTGAAAGACTATAACCACTTACATTCTTAATTAACATGACATTTAAAAAAACAGATTATTTCGCATAAACAGAGGATCTGTTTAAAGGGACCAAAATACTTTTTTTCTTGTCCTAATCAATCTATTATAATAAAAAAATTCAAGTGGGATGTGTTATTTCGAAAAGACTTGACGTCACTTATCCCACAAAATAACTTTATTCCCCATCCAAAAAATAATAAATACATGAATATTAATAATGACTGAATACACGTTCGTGCGAGCGTGATTTCATTTTCTTTTCATTTTTCCATTCCAAATTTTTAATAATCCTTGGAGGAAAACAAAATTCAGTCAGATCACGACCGATATATTTTTTCATTAAAGTCACTTGCTTACACAATTGAAAATATTTTCGAAGCATTTCTATTTTTTTTTTTTTTTGCTATTGACAGAGAATTATTTCCGTAGGCGTTAATGAAGCAGAATGTACGTTTATTTCATATTTCTTTGATGAAAGTAAGTAAAATAGAAACAACAAAAAATAAAAAATAAAAAATAAAAAAATAAAATAAAAGTAAATGAACGAAAAGAAATATTTCAACCTTCTAAAGACCATGGATGTTATTGTCGTAACACATGCTCATGAACAAAGACTAATTGGCACGTGCTTTATTTGAAGTATCCGAATAAAAGCTGGAACCAATATATAAATTCTAGTCATTTTAGTCGTTGTGTAATTTCAAAACTTGGGTAATCATAACTTTGTAAATCGAAATAATCGTTGTCCCCATAGTTTCACTCCGACTCGCTGTTTTAATATTCAATTACACATGGTTGTTACGTAAGTTTGTCTGATTTCGTAAGATTTGCTTGCACAGAAAAACCGAGTTTACACACACCTGCACATTTCATGAGCCAATGCAAAAAGCATATGCATTTATACATTCATCAATAGAATAGCTCTTTTCATATGACAGTTGGCTCACTAAATGTGCTGACGTCTGCGAAAGCAGAACACATACAACCACTCATTTTTTTTGAAAAAACATAAAAGTTAATCCGATTCTATTTTCTACAAACGCATAAATACGCATGATTTTTACTTTTCTCTTCAGAGAGACACACGTCGTCAATCTGATGTCTTATCCAGGTGACATGCATTTTCTTACTCTCTCACTTTCTGCTTCTTCCTCATGTACTTCTCAACAAAGAAAGAAATAACATCACAGAGAGCTACAAGTCGTCTGTTGACGCCAAATCCCGACGATATACACTACCTGTCATAATTATTAGGCCACACCAGTGTTTTAAAAAATGATATATTTCATACTATTTCTTTTTGTATTCATTGCCAAGTGAATAATTGTAAATGAAAATAGAATGGTTCTTTTGTTAATATTGCACAATAACATGTGCATCAAATGAATTTGTAAATATTTAATAATTATCTATATTGCAGTTTCATCAATGAAAGAATGAAGAAAATTTAGGGCGATTCGGACGAGTTCATCTTTTTATCCTTACCTTGTAAAATTTTGCAAACTCATACTAACAAAAAAAAATCTATTTTCATTTAGAATTATCTACTAAAATAGTATGAAATATATAATTTATTTTTAATATAATAATAATTATGGCCGGTAGTGTACATTTTCTCACTCTCTCACTAAATTTTTTTCATACTTTACTACCTGATGTTTCCAAATTTGCAACAAATGGAAAGACTAACAAAGACATAATTTCCGCTTTCATTCGCACTCAGGATCAACTTGTTCACAAACTACAATTGTACTCACTCCCAGCGACACCAGATTTGTCTTTTCTTTACAAATCTATTTCGTCTGACTTACGAAATTTGAACTCTTAAACAGACATTCAAAAGAAAAAACGTTATACAGAACTTTCAAACATGTGATAATTTAAAACAGCAAAATTGATGTCATTTCTACTTGTTAAATAAATTTTCTACTTATTAACGCAAACTAGACCGTTTTATCATTTGTTAAAACTTCAGATCATTTCAAATGTGGTGGGTTCGGCTATGTTTGGCACAAGGTCATTTCGCCGAGGCTCCTTACAGGTTAGCCCCTGTTCCTTTCTGTTCCTCTTGACCTTTAATACTTCTTAAGCGTCAAATTCTCAAAGACCTCTTTTGTGATGTGTCTTTTACTTTCATATCAAGCACGTCATTCAGTAACCTCTTCTATCACGAGTGTCTCTTGAGTCTTGTAATGAGTGAATTTTACTATAAAAGATTTCTAATTAACGGTTATAGAAATTATCGAGTGAAGCCTAACGCTAAATGAGTCCTTTTGAACAAAATCCTTAATTTATTTAATGACTATATTGAATCCATTGCCAAATCTGCTGCTATGAAAGTCGGCTCTCTGTGCAGGGCCCGGAAATTTTTCCCACCTGAAACTATTCTGCACGTATACAAATCTACCATCCGCCCGTGTATTGAATATTGCTGCCATATCTGGTCGGGTGCCCCTGCTGCTCTCCTTGGGCTTCTTGACAAAATACAAAAGAGGATCTGTAACGTGGTTGATACTGACTTGGCAGACCGGCTGCAGCCGCTCTCACACCGGCGTGATGTAGCTTCCCTGTGCCTCTTCTACAAGTACTTTCATGGCTTCTGCTCCGATGAGCTTAGATCACTGGTGCCGCCCAAGCACGAATTTACACAAGATACTAGATTAGCAACTAGGTCCCACCCTTTTACAGTTAAACAAATAAGATGTAACCGTAAATTCTACCCCAACAGCTTCTTTTCTCGCGCTTCCCGCCTGTGGAACTCCCTTCCACAAGTCTGCTTTCCCGACAGTTACAATCTCCAGGTGTTTAAATGTAGGGTCAATAGACACCTCCTATCACACTAACTCCCAACTATTCTCACAACACTCTCATCTACCCAACCCTCATTCTCGGTATCTTCACCCGCCTATCACCCACCCTCTGTTATTTCTTATATTTAACCAGCCTTTCTCCACTCTACGTAGCCCCCTGCACAGTAGTGGCAGTGACATGCCTTGCTCGGGGTGAAACGCTTATAAAAAAAAAAAAATTGTAGCATAAAATAACGTTTTAATCCTGTTGCAAATTTTATTTCTTCTTGATAAATAATATTTTTTAGGATTTTGGAACTTTTTATACAAACTTTTTATATTAAAAAATATTTATGCTTTCAGACGGTAACGGTAACAGAGACCATGACGGTTTAACGAACCAATCTACACTCATATCCTGCCTTATACTCTTTTTTTTTTGTTTTGTTTTTGTTTTGTTTTTCACCGGTATTATCTAAACTCTTTGAATTATTTAATTTCCTTAGAAGAGATGTCAATGCCGTTCCTTGTGTTGCAATAAATATTTGTCATTATCTGTTATCTAATATAATTTGCAGTTAGAATTGTTATATTTGTTAATTTTTCATCTTTATTCATGTTTATAAAATGGGTTATTTAAATATCCAATTTCAATCTTTCTCACTGTCCTTTTTAGAATTCCATTTTTATCTCTTCCCACATAATCAAATGGTTAATCTTTTTAAATGCGCCTCTCAATATGAAAATTATTTGCCATTTTCTTTTTTCTCTTTTTCGTCTTCATCCTCTACTTCTTCTTCTTCATCTTCTTCTTTATTATCATCATCATCCTCAGCATCAGCATCATCTTATTATTATTATTATGTCATTTTTCATCATATTTCGATTTCTGCATTGGTCTCACTACCAACCAAGTCTGCGGGGAGACCTAAGGCAGGTAGTGGCGTGTTGTTATGACTCCATTTCATGTTTTTCTATCCTCCCTATCATCCCCAGCATTACATAGATAATGTTTTCCTTAGTGTGTGGGCTGTACTTAATAAGACAATTTTTTGTATATCTCTTAAGCTGGGGTTTCCAGGGATTCTTTCAATGTGTTGTTTTGTTTCATTTTTTATCATTCCAAGTGCACCTACTATCACTGGCACAACTCTTGTTTTCAATTTCCACATTTTTTTCTATTTCAATTTCCAGGTCTTTATATTTTGACAGTTTTTCAAATTCCTTGATTGCTATGTTACAATCCGCTGGACAAGCCATATCAATTAATAGACAAGTTTTCTACTTCTGGTTTTTAACAATAATGTCTGGCCTGTTTGCTTCAATTTTTCTGTCTGTGTAGATGGTGTAATCCCATAGAATGGTTACATCTTCTATTTCTGTAACCGGTGCTGGATGATGTTCATACCAGTGTTTGTTTACAGCTTTTCCATAATGTTTGCATATTGCCCAATGTAAATATTGCCCAACTCTATCGTGGCGATTTTTATATTCGTTTGGGGCAAGCACAGAACAGCCTGAGATTAGGTGGTCTATTGTTTCTTGGTGTTTATCACAAAACCTGCATTTTGGATCCATATTATTATGCATAATATTTGCCTGTTATTATTATTATTATTATTATTATTATTATTGTTATTATTATTATTAAGAGTGAATGAGGTATGTTCACTCCACAAATTGACACTGGATTACGAAGCCTAATATATACTATTCAGTGTGATCAGGGAAGAGCAGACATATGCATCACAGTCAAACCTGAGAGATATAGCCACATAAGTTAGGAATAACTTCAAATCAAGTAACTCAGCTCCTTCAAACTGTCTCCGATTTTTTGTAAATCGGTCTCGCACAATCAGGGCAGTAACACCACGAAAACGCAAGGGAGTTACAAATTGTGAAAGAATTAGGAACAAAAGCATTAATAGTGCGCTAAAAGAGAAAAGAGTAATCAGGAGTACAGTAAATAGTTACATTGCATTTAAATTTTTTGCAAGTTAAAGTTGGCTGAAAAACATGGAGCCGGTGAAGAGTTTTACAAGAGAAAAGAAATTTTTGACATAAAACTTTTGGCTCTATCTAGCTTGCTCAAATGAAAATCGATTAGATCTCAACGCTTGGCTAGGATTGCGCTTAAATTCATAAAGTCCAGGCAGCAAAGCGAAAAGCTCGTTTGAACAATTATCATGAAAGTATTTATAAAAAGACACAGAGAGGCAACAGAGTGGATCGCTAACTGGAGCTGAGATGGCAACGCGCTAATTATCTAGAGGTTAGCATCAGCCACCACGATGGAAAGCAGAGATTATTATCTGAAAGAACAGTATTTTCATATACCCCAGTGATTTTAATAATGGGTTCGGTTCGAAATTCTTAGCACTTGAAGAAGACCGGAGCGTACAACGGCCGAAACGTCGTACAAATGGCAACAATGAATGAGGACAATAGTCCGAATAATGTAAATACTGTAAATACTACTTCATCTCAGAAATATAGACAAATAATAATTGAAGGAAGTTTAGATTTAGAGGCGATAAAAAGGACACAACATTTTTTGCCCCAATTTTGAGTTCATTTTAGACAACAACTTCCATTCTGACTTTTATCGAAGTCGGAGTAAATGGTTGTGTCGTCACCGTAGATGCCACGTTGATAGCTGCTGGGTTATTAATGAAAATTAAAAACAGCAAAGGAGCAAGAACGGAGGTGCCTGCGTTAGTAAGAAAAGATTTAGACGAGAGGCCGTTTCGAGTAATTTTCTTTTCACGATTCAATAAGAAAAACAGGATACAAGAGAAAACCCGTATACCAGACTCCCTGAGAGTAAAACGGTACACCTCCTTGGCCTCACACTCTCAGCGGACTTCAAGTGGAATGACTATATCGAATCCATTGTTAAATCCGCTTCTATGAAAGTCGGTTCTCTGTGCAGGGCCCGGAAGTTTTTGCCGCCTGTGTCCATCCTGCACATCTATAAATCTATCATCCGCCCGTGTAGTAAATACTGCTGCCACATCTAATCGGGTGCCCCTGCTATTCTACTCGGGGTCCTTGACAAAATACAACGTAGAATCTGTAATGTGATCGATACCGACTTGGCAGTCCGGCTGCAGTCACTCTCTCACCGGCGTGATGTGACTTCCCTGTGCCTCTTCTATAAATACTTTCACGGCTTCTGCTCCGATGAATTTAGTTCACTGGTGCCTCCTAGGTATGAATTTGCAAGAGATACTACATTAGCAACTATGACCCACACTTACAGTGAAACAGATAAAATGTAACCGCAATTTCTACTCTAACAGCTTCTTTTCTCGCACTTCCCGCCTGTGGAATTTTCTTCCGTATACCAGCTTCCCCGACAGCTACAATCTCCAGGAATTTGAATGTAACGTCAATAGACATCCATTCCCTCAAACACTCTATCCATCTACCCAAACCCCATCCTCAGTATCCTCATCCGTCTACCACCCTCCTTCCGACATTTCCTATAACTAACCACTTTTTCTTAGCACTTTCCCCTATGTAACCCCCTGCGCAATATTGGCACTGGAATGCCTTGCATGGGGTGAAATGATTGAAAAAAAAAAGGCTTTCGAATGTTACAAATCTAAAAATGTTTCAGTAAGACCAGCTTGGCCCATCAGGAATAGACCGGTCATCATGCTTCGGCCACAGCAAAAGTTAAGTAACTCTAGAGAATCCTTTGGTTTGCGATGCTGCCGTAACTGATTTTTTTCTAGTTTTGGAAAATATGTTTACTAGTAGATCATTCTGTTCTTATATCCCTGTCAACAACTTTTATTGCCCATTGACTGAAGTTGATTCCATAGAAGCTAGAAGATTTTTCTAAAGAGTCCTTGTATTGTCTCATTCTCTACTGGCGAGAGACCTATTCTCTGAACGATAGTCTTTTATGTCTACAGGTGAGTTTTTTATGCATGTCCGCAGGTGAGTTTGTTGTCAGGTTTGGTTCCATATCGAAAGGTGACCTGTACAATATCTTTGTAAAACGTTTACGCACGTGGCTGAGTGAAATTTCTCAATATTTTAAGTAATCACCGCCAGTGCACATTGAAAGTGATGTGGATTATGGTAACATTTAAATGGTCGCTGATAGTGTCTGTATATGCGAGATCTGTATCCACCCGGTGATTATCTCCTATAGTTTTCGATTCTGGGTAAATATCTGGAACCGCCTCTTTCATGCCTCGGGTAGTTGTATATTTAAAATAGATTTAAGCACAGTTTATGCTTATATTGGAATTTTAACTGCCGATTTGAAATGAAAGTTTTGAACAAATATCATACGGAAATGCATGTATATATATATATATATATATATATATATATATATATATATATATTAGTCATCCGCAGGTAGATCTGTTTCGCTGTATCACAGCTCATCAGTACGGTTAGACAGCCGATTGCTTTTTACCCAGGATTGAAACCCGACCGAATTGGCGTCAGTCGGCGATTCTACCTCTGAGCTACGGGCGCTCAGTAGAAGGAGGCAGACTTTTTAGCGTGTATATTATCATTATTCAAGCGCAATAGCTGAGGGTTTTCTAATTCATTGCTGAATGAACGATGCGTAAATGCCAGAGTAGATCCTGTTTTTCAAAGTCTACCATTCTTTCAGAGTGCTCAATCAGGGTGTGAGAGCGTAAATATATATTTTTTAAATCCAAAAGGATGATCAGATAGGCAATTCCCAAAAACCCGATCCTAATTAATATTAATTTTATTAATATTAAAATTGATCAAGATGTAGGGCTTTATGCAAATAATATATTCTATTTACTGAGCCAAATATAAAACATAAGACAAAAATTTCGATATTTAAATCCGTTGAATAGCCATTTCTACGAGGAAATACTCGCTTCTTCAGCAACAGCCAAACGAAAAGTTTATTTACTCAAATTCTAATGTATTCAAGATTTTATACCGTTAGAAGAAAAAAAATCATCTATCCACAGGAAAATAAAATGGGGTGGGATTAACAATGTTTGAATTTAAGGAAGTAAAAAGGGGAAAGCAGACAGCTACCTATGTTTCATATTATAAGACATATCCCTCCTCAATACATCAAAAAGTCAAAAGTTGAAAAGTTAAATTTAGCCATGTCATTGACGAAAATTAAAAGAAGTTAAAAAATAATTTCAAATTAAAATAAAAAATATTAGAACATTAAAAAATATATTAAATATTAAAAAATGAAAATTGAATTTCTTTGAGATGTAGTCAAAGAAGGTTAATTTGTAATTATTATTAATGATAAATATTTACAGGTAAAAGAAAGAAAGAAAGAAGAAAGAATGGAAAGAAGTGAGAAAGAAAGAAACAAACGCGTAGGGAAATCTATGTTAATCCTGGTTTAATCTAAGTAAATATTTTTCTATTGCAGCATGTGGTCATCAATTCATTTTTATTTAATAAATTAAGTTTATTAGTGTTCTAAGATGACAAGTTATTCTAAAAAATAAGTTGCATAAGTTAATATGCATATTTATTAATATATATAATTATAGCTCTGTTTTACTACACTGAGCACTGTTTCGTTAACGCCTGAATATTATTTTTAGCATGGACCAGGCTTGACTCCCAGAGAGTAAAACACTGCGCCTCCTTGGTCTCACACTTTCAGTGGACCTCAAGTGGAATGACTATATTGAATCCATTGCTAAATCCGCTGCTATGAAAGTTGGTTCTCTGTGCAGGGCACGGAAGTTTTTTCCGTCTGAATCTATCCTGCACATTTACAAATCTAGCGTGCATTGAATGCTGTTGCCATATCTGGTCGGGTACCCCTGCTATTCTTATTGGGCTTCTAGACAAGGTACAGCGGAGGGTCTGTAATGTGATCGATACCGACTTAGCAGACCGCCTGTAGACACTCTCTCTCACCGGCGCGACGTGGCTTCCCTGTGTCTCTTCTATAAATATTTCCACGGCTTCTGCTCCGATGAACTTAGATCAATGGTGCCCCCTGGGTTCGAATTTGCACGATATACTAGATTAGCAACTAGATCCCACCCTTTTACAGTGAAACCGATAAAATGCAACCGCAACTTCTACTCCAACAGTTTCTTTTCTCGTACTTCCCGACTGTGGAATTCTCTTCCACATGACTGCTTCCCCGACGGCTACAATCTCCAGGAGTTTAAGGTCAATAGACACCTCCTAAAAAACTAACTTCCATTCTTTCAAACACTCTTCCCACCCACCCAACTATCTATCACCCCCCTTCTGACATTTCCTATATCTACCCACTCTTCCTATTTATATCCCCCTATGTAGCCCCAAGCGCAATAGTGGCAGTGGAATGCCTTGCTTGGGGTGAAATGATTAAAAAAAAATATGCACGTATACTTGAGTGTATACCCACATGTATCTTTCTTAATACAGACACCAACACCCACAGACACGCACACTAACACACACACATACATACACACACTAACACAAACATACAAACACACACACACACACACACACACAAACACACATATATATATATATATATATATATATATATATATATATATAAAAGTGCATCTGGTGCACCTATGTATTCTACTCCACAGCTTCTTTTCTCACACTTCCCGCATGTGGAATTCCCTTCCGTTTACTTGCATCTTCGGCAGCTACAATCTCCAAGAATTTAAATGTAGAGTCAATAGTAATATCCTATCTCACTAACCTGCATCCTCTCTCTCATGCTCCTTTCTCCGTCCACCCCACTCTCATCAGTATTCTCATCCTTCTCTTTGCCACTTCCTGACACGCCCTATAAACTGTTACTTTTTCTCATAACTTTTCTCCTATGTAACCCCCTGCACACCAGTGGCAGTAAACTGGCTTTGTTAGGGTGATATGATTATAAAAATAAAGATAGATAGATAGATAGATAGATAGATAGATAGATAGATACGAAAAATATGCCTATTTAAATGTAAAGTCAATAGTCATCTCCTATCTCACTAAACTGCATCCTCTCTCTCTCTCTCTCTCTCTCTCTCTCTCATGCTCCTTTCTCCGCCCACTCCAATTTCATCAGTATTCTCATCCTTCTCTTACCCTCTTCCTGTCACCCCCTGTAATCTGTCACTCATTCTCATAACTTTCCTCCTATGTAACCCACTGACCACCAGTGGCTGTAAACTGCCTTTCTTGGGGCTATACGATTATTAAAAAATGTGTATTAATAATTATTAATATAACAGAGTTATTTTGAATGGTGTGTTTTTAAAAACTTCGAGCATGACAAACACAGCAGAACTCATTAACAGGCAGCCAAGTTTGGTTTAAGGTTCCAAATTCTATAATACTGATCTCTATTTTAATCAAATATTAACATTAGTGTCCCAATAAATTGTTTTTAGCGTCTGTTCTTATGTTCTTTAAATTAAAACTTATTTGTATTTTGATTGTCCACCGCAGACTATGTAACAATGTCTCCCTGATTGAGCGGGTTTGGCTAGTTTTGAACCTTTTAAATCTCTTCAACTTGAAATCAGCACCATCACTTGATAAGACACAAGAAATGTCGAAACAAAATAGCTACTTTTGTAATGATATTATAGCATATTTATGTTATAAATTATATATATAGACACACACACACACACACACACACACACACACACACACATATATATATATATATATTCATATATATATATATATATATATATATATATATATATATATCCATGTACACACAAATATATAGACGCACGCACATATGCAGGAAGTACACATACACATATAATTTATAATTTACCCTTTCTACCGTTTGTGATAAAGTATGCAAATAAATAAATATGTGATAGGTGATAGTGTCCCCACCCCTCTGCTGTGAAAAGTTTCAGTAACAGATGAAATCTAACGTGATTAAACTTATAATTCTCAGAAGCGAAATATAAGTTTAAAATCATGCAACAAAAATGATTTCAGAAAAGAAATATTTCTCTTATCTGTTTGAATCAATATTCGTCATGAAGAGAGTTGAAACCATTTCAAAACAATTATCGAACGAAGAGTTTCCGAAATAACTTGTACTTAAGCGATCGCGTTTATCACAAAAGAGCTAAACTTGGGGGAATACAACTCTCATTTTAAAAATTAGAACAAAGAGTTTATTCCCCTGCGGATATTTTGGTGCAAGCACACAGTACTTATATAACGTCACTGCAGTTACTTAAAACCTTTTTTTTTTTCAAATTTCTTCTGAATTAATTTCAAAAAAACAGTCTGGATATTTTAAGATTATTTGAAGTTGTAGCCCGAAACAAATAATCAGCCATGTTGACAAACGTTTTATATATTTTCTTTATTTTATCTGAACTCATTCGTCGCATCAAATCTGACTGAGAAATAGCTTAACATTTTGCAAAATGACTGAAAGTTTGTAAAATGTGTTTTTATGATATATTTCTGTCCGAATATACGAGATGATAATTTATACTATCTATTTGGACTATTGTCGTCATCTTCTCTGCTGTTTTCATAACGTTTTGGCCGCTGTGATCTCCTAGATTCATCAAGTAAATACCAACTCGGATAACCTTAAGGAATTCTATTTTTTTTAATCGTTTTGCCCCCAAGTTGTGCAGGGGTTACATAGGAGGAATGTTATAAAGAGTGAGAGGTTTCAGGAGGTGTCAAGAAAAGAGTAGGATAGGGAGGAGAGAACTGATGAGAGTGGGGTGGATGTAGAAAAGCATGAGAGAGAGGATGTAAGTTAGAGTGACAGGAGATGACTTTACATTTAAATTCTTGGAGATTGTAACTGTCAGGAAAGCAAGTATGCGGAAGAGACTGAAACCTTTATTTAATATACGGGCTTACGCTGTTCTTGTTCCACTTTACAAGTGGTATCTCGTTTTGTTCATATATTTTAGCATTGCTGTTATTGCTCACCTTGTTTCCACTAATTTGAAGTACACCAGAGATTGAATTCACAATTACTATGTCAACGAATTCAGAAGCAAAAGCTTTACGCCTTTTGGAAAAAAATTCTGTTTAAAACTTGAAGTCATAAAGGTAATTTTCCTGCTAATTAATAAGTGCTGCTGTGTTTGTCATGATTAGTTAAGTGCTATACGTGAAACACGCATTGGGCGATCAAGTCTTGAAAGAGACATGACTGACTGGGCAGAAGTTTATCGCACAATAGGTTGCCATTGCTTTCTGCGGTAGACTTGTTGCCGATCAAGGCTATAGAACCCAATCTCTTCTGTTATTTAACCCATAACTGAAGGGAAGAAACGGATTTCCCCAAGGGTATTTGTGTGTAAGTGAATGCAAGGAATTCAACTGGAATTCGAACTCAGCTCGCCAATTTGTAGTTTTGAGTCGATATCAACTGCACTACAACGCATATTCTGTCATGATCAACTTCACTGAAAAATTCTCCGTGTAGAATTTGGAAACTTAAACCTAACTTGCGTGCCTCTTAATAAGTTCTGCTGTGTTTGTTATGCTCGAATTACATTAAAAAAACACACCCTGTAGAACTTGGAGCCTTAAACCTAAATTGCCTGTCCCTTGATGAGTGCTGCTGTATTTGTCATGCTCGACAACATTGAAATATTCTCCGTGCAGAATTTGGAACCTTAAAACTAACTTGCCTGCTCGCTGATGAGTGCTGCTCTTTTTGTCATGCTCGACTTCATTAAAACAATTTCAGTGTAGAACTTTAATCCTTCACACTCCACCCACATCTGTTGAACAGGTTAAGAGGCTCATCCCTTGTTCCCTGTGTAGGATGTGGTTTCCGGCTTTCTCTTTTCCAATCTTTTCACTATTACGTAGCCCCTGCACATCAGTGGCGTTACCGCCTTGCTCAGGGTGATACGATTAAAAAAAAAACTTATAAAACCTACTGTGTTTGCTATGCTCAAATTCACTTAAATATTTTCCGTTTAGAATTTGGAGCCTTAAAACTAACTTGTGTGCCAGTTGGTGAGTGCTGCTGTCTTTGTCATGCTCGACTTTATTAAAACATTCTCCCTGTAGAAATTAGAGCCTTAAACCTAACTTTCCTGTCCGCTGATGCGTGCTGTTGTGTTTGTTATCCTCGGCGTCACTGGCTAAATCTTTTCTATATTTTTTAACATCTACTGCGGTTGAAGATTTGCTGTCATTTGTCATTATTTATTCATTAAGAGCGCCCATATTGTATTTATTTTTCTGTTCAGTTCCGAATTCACTGTATGCCATCTGTATCAATATACACCTAATGACGGCTGGATGGCCCAATGATGGAAGAATGATGATGATGATGATGATGATAACAACGAAGATTATGACAATAGCACGAATGTCAGTCAGTTAAGTAACATACGTGATACACGCTTGGGTGATCCTGTCTCGAAAGAGACATGACTGACTTGGCAGATGATTAGCCCGCAATAATTTGCCAACCAAGGCTATAGAACCCAATCTGTCCTATTATTTAACCCATAACTGGAAGGAAGAGAGGGATTAATACCTTTCCCAAGGGTATCTGCGCGTAAGTGAATGCAAGGAATTCAACTGGAATTCGAACTCGGCTCCCCGATTTCTCTTGCCAAGCCGATATCCATTACACCACAACGCACATCCAGTAAGAATGTCAATAGTATAAATAATGATGATATCTTATCCGAAATATGTATTCCTTTATGAGTATCGTCTTTTGCATGTTTTCTTTATGGAAAATATATATGTTTTATGTCAATAGTTTGAAAATAATATAACATGAGAAACTCTTTTTTATGCTAATGTTCACCGAATACACGGCCCAAGATTCGCTCAAATATAGATTTACTGTGTTGTATCAGTGTAAGGCAAGAAGTGATGTTCATGGGGCTATTCAAAAAAGATAAAGGTTAACCTTACAGAGGAAGAGATCAAGAGTGTATTGATTAGATAAATATCTTGCCGGAAGTCTCTTCAGCAGAGCCGTCAATCTTGGGAATAAGCTGGAAAAATTGAATGGAAATTATTTCTTACTATTGGAATATGAAAGGAATTGGGGTGATTCTTATTTGTGTACATGGCATGTCGAGTTCCATTTGTAAAGGTCAGCGGTGGTGGAAAATAAGGAATGTAGCTTAGCAGAACACATGCCATGGAAATAGCGACAGAGCAACGAAAGACTCGATATGTTTATTTTCGAGGAAAATAATAAATCACTAACAAGGCCACGTTGACGCATTTGGCCTCTCTCACGACTGTCAATCAGTCCTGGACAGTTTCAGCTCAGATATGACAGCTATACTTCATTTTTGAGAATACTTGAGAGAATATAGCAGTGGAAGTGAGATACTTATTTGAGCGATACAATGAGCCAATAATTTTTCTAGCATCTAGTATATATATATAACGTTGAATACACCGGTTTTCGTTCGATCACCCAAGTTAAGCAACGTTGAGCCTGGTCAGTACTGAGATGGGTGACCGCTTGGGGATACCAGGTGCTGTAAGAGTTTAGTGACAAATGTGCGTTGTGGTGCAGTGGATGTCAGCTAGGAAAAAGAAATAGGTGAGCCGAGTTCGAATTCCAGTTGAATGCCCTGTATTCACTTACGCGCTGGTACCCATGAAAAAGGTATTAATCCGTCCTTTCCCTCCAGTTATGGATTAAATAAATAACGTCTGCTGTTCATGCGATTTGTGGCGAATTTCTGCAACGATCGTTTATTATCAGTGGTTCCAAAAAGTGTGGATAGTGCTACACAAGCCTTCACCACTCTAAACAATTTTGTGTGGCAGTCTAACTCAGTTAGAGACTCATACGTCGAAATCGGAGATAGGCCATAATATATATATATATATATATATATAGGGGAGTTTTATAATTTGCTTGAAGCATTGTGCATATTAGGTGTATGGGTAGGTCTTGAAGGTTATCACAATGCTTTTAGTAAATTAAAGGAATTTAGAGAAGGACTTGGGTATTATCTATTTAAAATTCATTATTATTTTGAGATCAAAATCTCATTTTCAGAATGGTAGGAGAGGTTGTTTTCACGTCTGTCCACTCGTGGGCCGTGCTTTTCAACGACGCACACACACACTCACTACAATTAACGACAGCAGTAGCAGCAAAATATGACCATTCGTTGAAAAGCACGGTCCACGAGTGGACAGACGTGAAAATCAGATTTCCTACCATTTTGAAGATGAAATTTTGATCTCGGAATATTAATAAATAGGTAATGTCCAACACCTTCCTTACCTTCCTTTATTTTACTAAATGCATAGTGATAGCCTTCAAGGCCTACCCATACAACATATATATATATATATATATATATATATATATAATTTGTTTAAACATTATTTTTTAATGGACTCTCATATTTGAATGGATGGTCTGTTTTTTATTATTATTAAACAGTATATTTATTTTACATTTATTGGCAGGAATAATCGAGAAATCTTGTTAGATTCGGCAGGATTTGTACCTGTGTCTGCAAACATGTCTTAGAACGTAGGAACTCGCGATCAGCCAAAGCTGAATAATGATTTTGAAATCACAATTTTCCTGATTTTTGAAAGATTTATATCTTCTCTGTTTCATATCCCAGTATAAATAAAGACAATATATTTACGAAATTTTACGAAATCCGTTACGAAATGATTTAAATCCGATTAATATTTAATTTATTATTTAAACAGTATTTTTAATTGATACTCATATTTGAGTATATGCTCTTTATTATTATTATTATTATTATTATTATTATTATTATTATTATGTCATTTTTCCTCATAATTCGATTTCTGCTATGGTCGCACGACCTACCAAGTCTGCGGGAAGACCTAAGGCAGGTCGTGGCGTGTTGTTATGGCTCCATTTCATGTTTTTTCTATCTCCCCTATCATCCCTAGTGTAACATAAACAAAGTTCTCCTTTTGTATATCTCTTAAGCTGGGGTTTGCCCCATTTTTTAATTCATTTTAGACAATTTTTGTATATCTCTTAAGCTGGGGTTTCCAGAGATTCTTTCAATGTGTTGTTTTGTTCCATTTTTTATCATTCCAAGTGCACCTACTATCACTGGCACAACTCTTGTTTTCAATTTCCACATTTTTTCTATTTCAATTTCCAGGTCTTCATATTTTGACAGTTTTTCAAGTTCCTTGGTTGCAATGTTACAATCCGCTGGACAAGCCATATCAATTAATAGACAAGTTTTCTCTTTCTGGTTTTTAACAATAATGTCTGGCCTGTTTGCTTCAATTTTTATGTCTGTGTAGATGGTGTTTATCCCATAGAATGGTGACATCTATTTCTGTAACCGGTGATGGGTGATGTTCATACCAGTGTTTGTTTACAGATTTTCCATAATGTTTGCACATTGTCCAATGTAAATACTGCCCCACTCTATTTTTTATATTCATTTGGGGCATATACAGTTATGCCAGTAAGCGGAAATGATATATGAACAATTGGAAGGACGGGGGCGGTCATCCGGGAACTTGTCATGTGATGCGATGACGCAGAAGAAGTGGATGTATTGTGCCTGTAACTTCGCAGAGGTTGGCATCTTGTAGAAAACGTGAAATTGTTATGACATATTATAAGGTAGAAGTTACAAAAAAGATCCGATTTTTGTTGGCAAACAACTAAGCGTTTCGGAAAAAAAAACGATCGCAAAAAAACATTTTCCATTAATTTTTGATGCAACCTGAATTTTTTGTTTGCATAATAAAACATCAGACCTTGATCTACGAGTGACTCGCTTTTGGTTCAGCGTGGGTGAAGTGTTTTGAAGAAATGCATAAAAGTGCACAAAAGATCACCTAAAATAATGTTTGTCGTTGATTTTTGACTAACCCTGTGCATTCATTCGAAAGGTTTTTGTGTACATCAAAGGGTCGGACATTAATCTAGCCGATTTTGGTTGAATTTGCATATGTTGTTGATTTGATTTTTTTTTTTTTTTGTGTACATCAAAGTTTTATGTCATGATCGATAATTTAACCAACGTTGGTTAAAATAGGACCAAGGGTTTTGGAGTAGTAGGGTTCGTTAGAATGGAGACACAGAAAAACACAGACAGACAGACAGAGAGACAGACAAATCCATTTATATATATATATATATATATATATATATATATATATATATATATATATATATATGGTACAAATATGACACCGGTCCCTTGGACACAGGGAAGACTTGCTGTCAATGATACCTGGCCATAGAACTAATGAGACATAATAACCTGAGGACTTATTAATTCTACGGTCAGTTATCACTGACAAAAGAAAGCGGCCATAAGCCACATAAGATAGTTTCAGAAGCACTGTTCATACTGACCTGTGCCGTAAGGACTATTAGTAATTCATAAGCACTCATATCAACGGATACCTTATTATTATAGACTTCATCTTGCAAAACAGCAATGGTTACGTTAACTTTAAATTCGTGTACTTCTAAAAGCAACTATGTCTACAATGCCTTTAATTTCTTAACCAATTGTAGGTATTTCTCAATAGAATCCTTTCCAATTAAAATAAAAATAATCTTCTAATACAAGTCTAATTTTGTTTCCTTGATTTTATCGAAGAAGCAAATGTACACTTTTAGAAATAGCTAAATGTAACCGTAAGTCCTATTCTAATAAGGTCCTTTTTTTCGCAGGTCTAAACTGTGAAAACTTCTTGATTTTATGCTTCCCTGCCAACTACAATCTTTTAAAAATTTAAATGCAACATCAATTTCAATCTTCTTTTTTTCCTGTTTTTTTTATTATTTTATTATCCTTTTTTTCTCGCTAAAATGTTTTCATTCTCTTCTACTCCCCGTAAACCCTTGCGTGTTAGTGGCATTATCAACCTTGATGGGAATGAAAAGATTAAAATAAAATTTGTTTATTTAGACATGACTGTTCAACATAAATCTTCGCTAATGGCATTTTTTATAACTTTCATTTCTTTGCAACACGATATGAGTTACTACTTAAAATGTTATTTAAATGATAAATCCGCTAAAAGTTTTATATTTTGACTATTATATAAAACATCGCTGTGACCTAATATAAATAATTATATATATTATTCATAAGCAATGTGCTTATGATGGGTCATTGCAGATTATAAAAGCAGCCAAAAATATGATTAATTTTTAATGTTTAAAAACCAGTTCTTCATTCTTCGTGAAAGAAGGTTGCAAAGCCTGAAAAAAAAAATGTCCTCGCTTTTCAACTTCCCAGAGAACACAAGTGCTACTTGAAACAACCGTTAGATAACACTCAATGTTGGAGATTTTTCAAAATCACAACCGATATTCTTTAGAATTACTTGGTTGAGATGTCAAAGTATTTTTTATAAAGCATGTATTTATATATAAAAAGAAACTGTCTGGCACAAACGCTAACAAGTATGTATTTTACTTAGAATAAAAACAACAGTATTTAGAAACGATATACTAAGAAAGTAAAAAAGTTGATTCATTAAATATATGTGATGACCACACACACACACACACAGAGACATACACACACACAAATATGAGTGTGAGCATACTTATATCAGTGTTAACGATAAAATTGCATCATAAATATTCGACTTCTACATAACAACTAACAGATTAACGTTTATCGCCGTGGAAAGAAAAATCACAGAGCCGAGTTCAAATTTCAGTAAATTCTGTTTCATTCTTTTATTGATACTGTTGTGGGATCTCCCCGTTTTCTATGATAATGGACTCGATTTGAGTATACATATACTTCTGCCATAGTGAGTACCGTAAGAGGCCCGTAAGTTACCGAGAGATACCGAAGTTTCACAGAGAATACCGCGTCAGTAGTCATAGTAGCTCTGAGCTCCACTCAGTCAGAATAGCATTACACAGTAATCGTCAGATTTGACTTAGACATACTAATTCCAGCACGGCTTCACTTCAAAGACTTATATATATATGTATATGTATATATTCCTTACTAATCGTATTCCTGGATTACTAACCTGCGTTCAAGTTTGTATCTTTACGTTTAAAATAACTTATTTTTCTATCTCAAATATCTGTTTTGTTGTTCATTATTCTGTGCGGTTCCTCACCCGGTATCCACAACAGATAATGTGCTTTAAAAACCAGTGAAACTACCTATGAGAAAAGTAGCTGGATAGACTGAGTTATTCTGCCTTGGCTGGCGACCGGTTTCAGAAATATATATCCCTGAGTTCAATCATTCCATCTTGGAGTCTTCGTGACATAATGTGCAAAATCTCATTGTAATCAATTCTTCCGAAATGTATTACTAGGTTCGCTCACGTTTTCATTTTTATTAAATCGGCTGATTGGACGGTAATAAC